>MU182093.1:34586-61537 GCA_016904865.1 Pissodes strobi
TGCGCCTTCAATTGCGTTGAACGCAGAACGCTAACGTCTTGCTTTTGATTGGCCAGAACTGTCCGTGACTTTGGAACTCACTAGACGCTAGTTCCCCGAGCGGGGTTTAAATTTCGGGCCTTTCTCTTAGAGAAACCTGGATATCGATGAAAGAATAATTTCAGCCACTTTCTTCCAATTAACTCCGATGCACCTCTTTTGACACCAATATTATTCATGACACAGTAGTTTGAGTTAGACACTTCTTCTTAGAACTTTCCTGGTTTAAAGCATGCCAATTTCAGCCAATCTCATTATCTTGTTCGTCAATTTGTTTTCCTGCTCTACCGTTAAAATTGTTGAACGACCCTGTTTTTAACCCTACTTCCCGTCACGATATGACGTTGAGAAGTGCTAGACGCGGAATGGCAAACATTTTTACAGCATTTTTTTAACATGTCTTGTTCAACAGGTCTCATCGCTCGTTTGAAGTTATCTTCACTTCATAGTCCCCTTTTCGTTGAATACGAAATGATGGAAAGAGGTTAACTAGTTACCTACTCTTTTAATTTTGAATCCCTTTATAATTTTTGAAGCTACACATTATTTAGAAAGAAAATATGAAATCTTCCAAATATGTGCGCTGCCCATATATAGAACTATCGGAAATTCTAACCTACAAAACAAACTTACGACTGTTTCCATAGGCGTTTAATTTTTGAAAAATAAAAATACACCAGAACGAGGAGTTCATGTGGATGTTTAACACTAAACGCCCTTTTTTTCATAGTAACTTTTATCTCGCCAAAAAAAATGACAAGAACTTGCCGAAATTTGCAATAGGAATACCCCGCAACTGTAAATGTGACTTTTGCCAGGATAGTAGCGCCATCTAGCAGTAAACAGTTGTACATCTTAAAATTATAAGTTTAACTTAGTTATAGGAATCTGCAGGTGGCTTCTAAATATTTCGCCCTAAATTTACACAGGGGTAACCATATTTGACGAGGTGCTCAAATTTGGTCAAGGTACGATTGCATCTATATCGACTTAATTAAAAAGGCGTGAAACTTTTTACACTTATCTTACAAATAAATAAAGTGGGTGATGGCCTTCATTTGTTGAAGTTAGCAAACGATTATTTGACCTCCGTTTTTAAGAAAATAACTAGTAATCATTGTTCATTTTAGCGAAATAGTATGAATTGTGCTTTAGTTCTTTCTGTATTGAAGCTGACAGATTTTACCGTTTTGGAGCGAATGTTATCATATCCATCAACAACTCATTGAAATCAAGCAAACTTAACATCAGCTGCTGTCTTGGTATTTGCTATATCTAAACTTTAACCTAAAGTATTTCAATAACTTTCTTTCCAATGCATTAGCGTACTTGTTTAATATTCCATGAAAATCATTACTCTTTATTCTTATTATAGTGGCAATTAATAACAATTTGCATCATTTATAATAATAAATAAAACGGTGAAAGCACATAGTATGAATACCAGGCAGAAGCGATCGCTTTGAATAACCGAAATATTTCGTGAGTAAGCCATTCGAATCCCGTCGAGATGATGCTATAAACCATCAACAAACATTCCGATTTGTAGACTATAAATTTTGATCAGGTTACATACAACTGCCTGAAATAAAACATTATATCATAACACGAGAAAAAAACTATAAATTATCTTGTATTTATTTTAATGCCACATCGTGGCTGAGCTCGTGCGTGGCATTATCCCGTATACTGGTGGGATCATGGGTAGAAATTAAACAAATCTACATTTGAAATAATGTCTTTTATAATTTGTTTTTTTTTTAATTTCGGTGATTTACTATCCGTTCCAGATGTTTCAATCTTAATAATTTAAATATTAATGTTTATGTTCGATTGCTTAGTACCAGACAGTTTATTATACAGTTTAGCGGACATAAAGTGATACTTTATTGTACTAGTACAATAAAGTATTTATATTTTAGGATAATTTCTGATATTAAATCAATTACTGAGAATAGAAATACCTATATACAGTGAGGACATAAAGTCCGCCGCTCCACCCCTCTAACTTTTGAACTGTTTGGTAAAATGCGATGCAATTTGCAACGGTATTACATAAGACAATTCTCTATTTTTTGGCAAATAATGACAGCTTTAAATGTCAGAATGACAGTTGGGGCAGTTTTGATTTTTTTAATGGAAGAGTTGGTCATGTTGCACTTCATTTTGAAGGTCTTTTTATGCTTAATTCACCCTGGACTTTGAAAACATTTGATTCATACACTCTCAAAGAGCGACCAATTTTAGATTTGATTTTGTAATGCCTAGTTTCAGGCCGTAAGTACTTTTTATACCACCAGATGCAACAATTAACTGTAACTGACAAGGCTTCCTGGTTATTGCAATTTAAAACATGACGGTCAAGTGTTCTAAAAACCTTCGATAATACCACTTAAAACAAATGGCGCGTTCGCTAGAAGATAAAATACAAGCAGATATAATCTTTGGGGAGGCTAATCGGAATTATCACGCTGCTGTTCGCATCTTCAATGAATGCTTTCCGAAACCGCCAATGATCCTACACATACTTTCAGAAGCTTTTGTCAAATTTTCAAGTGGTACTGCAAAAGATGCCTCAAGAGCTAGAAGGCCCAAAATTAGGGAAAACGTGCAAGTGCAAGTCGTAGCTGAACCGATAAATAATCCCCAGCAACGTACTAAGCAAGTAGCTGAGACATGCAATATTTCGTATTCTTCGTTAAGAAGATTTTAAAAAATAATAGATTTCGGACTTATAATATGAGAATTGTCCACGAATTAACAGAAGATGATCCTGACAGGCGATTAGAGTTTTACGAGATTATGGCACGAAGGATTGAAGCAAATCCGAATTATCTGAGGCGTATTTGTTTTAGCGATGAGAGTAAATTTTTTTGAATGGGACAGTGCACTCAAAGCTGCAGATATTAGAGTGATAACAACCCCATCTGTTTCGCGAGGCACGTACTCAGTTTCCTCAAATATTTGGTCGGGTATTTTGGGTGATCATATTATAGGTTCCATATTTTTAGAAGGAAATTTGAACGGTCCCACATATCTTCGTTTGCTTTAAGGTACCATCACTCCACTTATTTATTAAAGGTGTTGTTCAAAATCCATTTGAATTCCACTTGGGCATCACGTTTCAACAGAATGGTACCCCGCCTCATTATTTTAGAGATGTTAGAAATTACTTAGATGCAACTTATCCGGAGAGGTGGATTGGTCGTCGAGGACCAAGAGAGTGGCCAGCTCGCTTACCGGACCTGACACCCCTTGATTACTTTCTATGGGGCTACGTCAAATCTCAGGTTTATAAAATGGTTCCGGATTTTCTGAATGAACTTCGACAACGCATCATCGATGTGTGTGCAGGAATAAACCCTGAAACCCTCCACAACGTTTGGGAAGAATGCTCTAACAAGATGTCTTTTATCAAGGGGTGCCAGGCGAGCATTTCCAACGTGTTTTAAGATGAAAATTTTGACGTTTATCCTGCTTTTCTCAATTATTATAATATTCTTAATTAGTTTGTAATTAGGTTCGATTAGGTTAGGTTATGCTTTTCTCAATTAATATACCATTTGGGTTAATTATTTTATTTGGACCAACTTTTTTTTAAGAAGGTTGTGTTTTACATTATTAGGTTTGATGATGCCCGCAAGTCTGAAACATCACCTACCGAAAAGTTTGTTGTATCATACTCTTTGAGACTTCGACTTTGAGTCGTTTTTTAACTTTAAATTTAAATAATTCGAGTTCAGTATCTATATCATTGTTAAAGAAAATCTATTAGAAAATGAAAGTGCAACTGTAATAAAATCCGTAGCACATAACTGACCTTTTTTACGTCAAGGAATGTGCTTGTTCGTCGAATGAATCTTGTTACAAAAATGCTAATTTTTAGTATCGCACTTGATGCAAGAATAAAATTGACTTTCCCAAAAAATCATTGATTCAACACAATTTTGGACAGAATCGGAAAAGAGGAAAATCTAGCAGAAAACTGAAGCATTTGATAATATTTTCAACCAATTAACTTCGAGCCAAAAAGGAAATGCAGAAAAAGTTAATCTACATAGTTTTAGAACTGGATGTAATATGAAATGTAATAGGTATTGCTACTAAGACTTCTTTCTAAATAGATAAATATAAATATTGTAACGCTATAAGTTTATACCCTGTATATCGACATGATATTGTAATTGCTAAATATTATAATAACTTATTTTATAAACTGCATACGATTGCACACGGCAGCAGACCACTCTGACCTGATTAGACTAGATACTTGTAAGGTAACATGACTGTATATCATCTGTAATATCTATATATCTGGTATCATATTTCCCACAATGCAGCATAAAAGCGATGAAATAATAGGTTTGTTCTAGCAGCGATTTCAAACGGTTTCAAACCGTCCGGAGTTTGCGCATAACGATATAAGCGACGCTTATATCGTTATGCGCAAACTCCGGACGGTTTGAAATCGTTTGAAATCGCTGCTAGAACAAACCTAATGTTTCCCATTCTCTCCCATATGGCATCATACAATAAAATATCCTTAACAATACTCACCGTTTCTTATGTTTGGAATATTTTAAGTCAGACAAAACCTAGAAAAATATTTTTCAAAATAAAAGATAGGGATAGAAAGGGTCATTAAGCGTCATTGCGTTCTCCCAAACAGAATCATTCTAGTACTTAACGAAGAATCAATTAGCACGATAGAAAGATTTACTAGGTTAGAATTAATGTAATACGCACTCGTTTCTTTGGCTGGAATGACACAGAAATATTTTCCAGAGTCTTAATAATGTTAGATTTGATTTACGGTTTAAGTTTTGCAAGAAATTGAAATATTGCTCTTGGCTCAGGCAAGCTCTGGCTTGTCACACTCTCGTTCTACTTTTTATTAGCCTCATTTAAATTTTATAACTGTTAGGAATTTGTAAAATTTCGTTCGATAATAACGGTGGTATGTTGTAAAAGTATATGCCGATTGCTGACTTACAAAGGTCTTGAATATTATATAGAAACGTTCCGTAATTTTGCTGCCTGTGTGAAAATGGCATTACTAGGCATTTTTTGGTATTAAAATATAGGTGATTACCTTTTGACCACCGAACAGTATTGTTTACATTTCTAAGCTCTTACAATCATCTATACTGCTGATTCTACGATAGATCTTAAAATAGTCAGCGAATAAGTGACAAGATAAGTTCTCAGTGACATCTGTTATACTCTTGATGAACATCAAGAATATCAGGGGACCAAGGTTGGAGCCGTGCCAGATCCCTAAGGGATTAAAGGATGTGACTTATAACCCCTTATAAACACACCCCGTTCTCTGTTATATCTGTTATACAGGTAAGATCTCATAAGATTCAAGAGGCGACAATGAGAACCAAACTCCGTTCCAAGCCTTGTTATTAGTATTTTATGAGAAATTGTGTCGGATGCTTTCCTAAAGTCTGTATAAGCAATGTCCAGCTGACACCTTATATTGAGGGCGTCAAATATATCCTACGTAATATTAATTAAATTAAAGACTGTATATATTAAAGCTATCAACACACGCTTTGACTAAAAAGGCGGGTACATTATCGGAACCAATAGCTTTGCCGGCCCTTAGACAGATATCATTATCCTCATCATTTAGCGTGTTCAGTAATATTTGGGCAGCATGATGGTTCTCAGGAATACTTGGGTTATCACTAGCATCAGAGAAATATACAATATTAAAGTGGTTTGCAAAATCATTAAATATATTAGGCCCATTATTATAGCCAACGTTATTGATATGTATTTTATTAGGTTTATACCTAATAGCACCCTTTTTACTATTTACAAATGA
Organism: Pissodes strobi; assembly: GCA_016904865.1. Taxonomy (NCBI): domain Eukaryota; kingdom Metazoa; phylum Arthropoda; class Insecta; order Coleoptera; family Curculionidae; genus Pissodes; species Pissodes strobi. The sequence continues at coordinate 40,462 of MU182093.1, forward strand.
CCAATATGCCTTTGTATCCATACAATATCTTTGTGTATTTTAAGTACGTAATTGCGATATGCCTAAGCAATGCTTAATTTTATAACATACCTCAACTCATTAGGTATATTCGTAATATATTAGATGATCATTTGTGTTTCTATATTTTTCTAAGCTTATCTTTTTTCTTAACGTCATTAATCATATTCGAATGAAACCAAACTGGAAATTTTTTGCTTTTTCGCGATTTCGGTACACATATATATCAAGAATCTCATATACCCTGTCATAAAAAGCAGTCACATAGATGTTTACCTCCGTGCAACGTTCAAGAAACCGCCAGTCAGTCTTCAAGAGCATATTATATAGTCACATAAAGTCTGCCGTCCTAAAAAGTAGTGTGTGTGTGTGTGTGTGTGTGTGTCCTTTCGACAGTCCCTTTACCTATTAAACACAAGTCTAATTCTTTTCTTAATGTAGGATGATCCCTCAGCCACAAAAAATAATCGTTATGCGTAACGACAGCTTTAATCTTTATTAGCACAACATCAAATACCCGACCAGAAGCTTTCTCCACTCTGTGAAATTGAGCACAATCAAAAGATCTCAAAAGTCCTTCAAGGGCCTCCACATAATTATCTATCTCTTTCAGCTGATAATATTTATTTAAGTTTGTTAATTTACTTCAAGCAAAATCTGAAGGTTTTCAATAAAATCATAGAGACCATACAAAGCCACTGCACATGTGGGATATCATACACAAGAATATACAAAGTATGAGGATTCGCTACTATTCTCATATACAAGATGTCTATATTCATTTACAAAGTTAAGTTCTATCATACTTGAGAAGCACGGGTTCTAAAAGTTACTTACTTCACAGTTGCTATCGACACGCATGACACTGAATGATTGCGGAAATATGTCAGATTCCACAAATTCCATCTTAAAATAGTTCTTTTGAAAATGCCACTTTTGTGTTAATGGAAACTGTCGAATTTTGTTACGCAGATCCGCAAATCTATATAAGGTCTTCATACTCGTTCCAACTGTGGCATATAAAGCATTCATATCTATTCTTATTTCTGTCACTCAGTTCTTCGGAAAATACTCCTATGAAACATTCCACTTCTTGATTTGTGTATGTGTTTTGCCATGCCTTATTATTTCTAATAGCATACGACAAAATTGATGTTATACTTATATATACAGAATGAGTTGATTCTCTCGGCTCCTAGTGTGGGATTTCACCGAGGATTCGGTTCGACATCCCCACTAAAAGCATTAAAGAGTTCAAGTAAGTATTAGAGCTTCTTTATTGATTTTACTAGAAATCGGACTATCTTAAATTTTGCCAGAATTTTGTCGTCTTCTGTCCTCTGAACCCTTCCTTGTTAAATTTTCATATGTTTCTGAAGGTTGTTCGGATTTCTGTTTTTAAGCCTCCGATCTTCGTGTACTTACGAGATTTTCTCAAGCTAGTTTCATTCTTTTTGGTTTAGATTAAAGCTTCTATCTTCTCTTCTTCTGGCAAAACACTTCATTCATCTTGTTTTAATTTTGATTTCCAGTCACGTGCTTCTATAGTTTTTTTTTTAAATTGAAATGCGATGTTTTTCTTTCACCGTTCTATTCCTGTAGTATCATTAAAAATGAACCCCTGTAGATCAGCTGGATTTTCTTACCTTCTCAACTATAAATCTTTGAATCTCTTTCCTATCCCGGAGTTTTGAGTCAAGTCTAGGCTCTGGCGGGGTTTTCTTAGCGGTTCGGTGTACACACGTTTTCAAAAGCTGACAGAAAACCTTCAAAATCAAGTATTAGTATTAAACAAATATAAAAGTTTCTAATGATCTTTGTGTTTGAACATAATTATTATGATCGTTTTAATTAAAACCGAAATTCAAGTTTTGCTTCCACCTAAGTACCAGATTTGACGTTTATATGTTCTATATTTTCAGAAGTAAACCTGAAGTGCGAACCAGAGCTGGGCGCATCCAGAGAAGATCTCGGAACGACTCCCGAAAGATTCTTAATAGCAACATGATATACTACACGCAAATATTAATTCAATTCAATTCAATTCAAAAAGTACTTTATTGTTTCAAGAATATACATTTAGTGAACAAAGCATGTGTACCAAAGTTTTAAATTATCGAAAACAGATTAAAGATAATAAAATACTAGAGAAAACGAGTAAATACACTGTAAAACACATAACAGAATACGAAAAGAGTAAAAGAGCATAAAATACCAAAAATACAGCAACATTTTAAAATTATATAACCCCCTCAAGATCGTCCTGGTAGAACTCTTCCATACTATAGTATGGTTTAGTTAAAAGTAATGCTTTAAGTGATCTGCGAAAAGTCCTCAATGAATTAACCGTTCTTAAACTAAGTCAGTTTGGAGTTTAAGGCTTTAGCTAAAACTGTTAGTAGATTCTATACATTCGATTTCTTGGTTATTATAATATAGGTTTTTTTTTAAATGACACTTATTTACGTACCAAAGGCCAAACTTGAATCATTGATGTGATATTACACAAGTTGCAAAAAAGTTGGCCCATTAAAAGTAATAAACAACCAAGATCGAAGCTGGTATTTTAATGTTTACAGGAGATAAGCACTTTGTCGTGGGCCTTTGAGAAGAACTCAAATAATATTACTTCTACTTTCTAAATACTCCATGTAAATAATCTTATTTTCCCCGAATAGTATACACTAATGAACAGTACTGGTAATCGCAAAATGTTGAAACTTGATATCGAGGATTTTACGGGTGGCGTTTAGAGGATCCCCTATTACGGAACGAGTGTTGCCTCCTTATAAATTTAGGGAACGTCCTATGGCAATAGTTTTATGATGATAAAGAAGTATATCAAATCGAGGATCCATTTTTTTTTGCGTGACTATATATTTCTGGTCTCACGCGGCCAACGATGCTCGTTACACAAGATTACCCGCTGAGAGTTAGGATAAATTGTAATTTTTGTATCTCTTTGTTTCTGAGACAGGTATTGTAAACCGAACATGTTTTTATCGCAGTATCGAATCGCAATTTTGGTAATTGAACGTATGTTTATTTTGTTCGGCACACAGAGGTGGTATGTTTCACGAGCAATGGTTCTTAAGTGATTAAAATGACTCGACTAAAATAGGCAACTGTTGGAAAGGTATTGCTTTTCATTTGTTCGATGTGATTTAAAATGCTCTTCCTTTGGCTACACATACATCAGTCAAGGTAAAAGATCGGGCTTTAAATCTAATTTCATTAAACGTGTTCGGATGAATCCCACTGGGCATACTTTCACATTTGTTAATGTAGAATTACCTATCGTTTATTAAGTAGGGGAGAAGGGGGCAGATCCGGATAGCTTTTTTCAAACTGTTATTATGCATTGATTTTTGACAAAGATTTGTAATAGTAGTTATCCTCTTTAGAATAGTTGTTTAATCGTTTTAGTGGTAGATTGCCTTGACTTAATTTCAATCAGAACTTTAAGGCTCTTTAACCATTTAACTTTGGAAATTACTTCACTTGGAACTTTGGCAAATTTATCGTAGATTTGACTTTATTTACTTAGTAGGGTAACCTCGAAGCCACGTATATGTGTACTATGGCTCCTGGTTTAGAATTCAGGAGGATAATCCTAAAAAGACCACGTACATACATATGTATGTGACTCCCGGTTTGTGCTTAGGAAATCAGGTTGCAGATTAGAACCCGTAGAGCGAATGGGTTGAGCGAACTTGGATGAGAGACAAAGTCTGGCAAACCGATGGTTTGCTCGATTATTTTTATAATAAAATCTGCTGATCGTTGCAAGCCTAATAAAGCCAAGTTCACGAACTATGTTCGCACGTGTGTAGGTTTTAACCCGCCAGACTTTGTCTCTCACCCAAGTTCGCTTAACCCATTCGCTACGAGTTCTATTCTGCAACCTGATTTCCTAAGAACAAACCGGGAGTTCGCGAACAAGCCGTGCCGAATAATGTTCACATGTGTGTGGCGAAATGTCGCTCAGTTCGCAGGTTCGTAGGTTCGTTTCCTATTATTTGTTATTTGCCATTGTCAGTCTCTATAAAGTCTCAGGGCTGTGAGAATATTTTTTAACGTTGTGGTTTGTGGCGTCAACAAAATGGAACTTGTATGCATACTAGTTTCTTAACAAGCTTTATTAAAGCTTATAGACAACACACTTTCGAAGGTCAAATCAAATGAATACAGAGATAGGATTAAACGTGATTTACTCGCCGTAACGCGTGAAAAAATACCGAATGCAGATTTAGATTTTTTAAGCGCAAGAGATGTAGTAGTAGTAGTAGTTGTAAGGGTGGGGGGCCGAAGCCCGGTAAGTAACGTATGTCCCGAAAGTTTTGGCACAAAATTTAGGGGCCTAAAAATAGGTTGTAATGATAATATATTGAGATGGCTTTGGAAACAAAAAATTGTTTATTTCCTTGACATTAATTCGACATGTCCTTTATGTAAATCAGTTGGATTAAAATGTCTTATAAATTAGAATTACGAAAAAGTATTTATAATTTGGTTGGATGAATCGCTAAGGCTGAAATAGTTCGCATTTTTCAAAACCAAAATATTTCACGCAGAAGTATTTACCGTACTATAACCGAATGTGAATAAGGAATTCCCTATTTAAATCTTCCAAAAAGTCGAAGACCAAGAAATTTTACGCGAGAAAGAGCGGAAAGGTTGGTAAGAAGAGCAAAAGTCAGAGTCGGGGTTAGTTTGGGTTAGCAAAGCAAAATTTGCTGATAAAGTTTTAGTGTGGTGTGCGATTTCGATTAGAGGGATATCCAGACCTTATGTGGGTCGAGTTAGGGGGGAAGCTATAGATGCGGAAAGGTATATTAACAACTGCCTCAATAAATTAGTTGATTTTGTACACCAACATCACGATGGAAATGCTATTATGTTATGTTGCCATTATGCAAGAGCAACTCAAAATTACCTTCATCAAAATAACATACCTTTCGTACCAAGACAAAATAACCCCCCTAATTTACCTCAGGCCCGCCCAATTGAAGATTTTTGGGCATTGTTATCCCGCAAAGTGTATGATGGAGGGTGGCAAGCCGAAAATGAGGAAAAACTACGGCGTAGAATTTTTGGAAAGATAGGCGAAATAGATGTTCAAGTTGTCCAGAACCTAATACGTGATGTTCGCAGAAAATTGCGCCTAATTGAGCAGCACGGGCCCTTTAATTTAATTTCAGTTAATAATTTTATTAGTTACTAAGCCGTTAATTATAGCAAATAATAAAAGTTTAAATAAAGTTACGTATTACAAAAATATTTGGTTAAATATTTTGTGCCAAAACTTTCGGGACATACGTTAGGCCTATAAGTCCCTTTTCACCATCCCCGATCCGCCCTCCCCTACCTGGCTACTTCCAACACCCGGCCCGCACTGAAACGGCCCGTCACCTTGATAAAGGTGAGGACGTCCTCCCAGTCCAGATCCTTTAGATCATCCCAAGCAAGTGTTGGTGCTCCCAGTATCTTCCTCCTTAGACGACTCCACCTATCACAAATTCCTATATAGTGGTATGAGGACTCCTCCCCTGTCCCGCAGTTCGGGCAGAGTGGGCTGTCCCTCACGCCGATAAGGTGCAGATGTCTGTTTAGGCTTCCATGCCCAGTCAGAATACCTACCAAGTTCCTGATGTCCTCTCGGCTCTTTTTTAGCAGTCGCCTTGCTCTGGATCCCTCAGGATTTAGAATCATTTCCTTGGCTTGTCTGCATCCTTCTTTTCCTCTCCAATTGTGCTTTGTCTTGTTCCAGGCCCAGTTATTTAGTTCCTGAGAGATTCGCCTTTTACTTAAGCCCAGACCAGGTTCTGGACCGACGAGGTGGCTCATTGAGCCTTGTCTTGCCAATTCATCGGCCCGTTCGTTGCCCTCGATGCCACTGTGCCCTGGAACCCATCTGAGTCTTACTTCCTTGCGCACAGCCAATCTGTCTAGGGCGTCTCTACATTCCTGAACTAGCTTACAGCTTGCCCTGGGTTTTTGGATCGCCCTGAGAGCGGCTTGACTGTCCGAGTAAATATATATACTCTCTACACCTTCTGTTACTTCCGCCTTGGTTGCTACTTCCAAAATAGCAAACACCTCCGCCTGGAAAACAGTGGCATATCTCCCCAGCGAAGTGCTTTCTCCTGATTTAGTGTTGTCTAGGTATACACCGGCTCCGGATGACTGTGTATTAGCCATCCATGAGCCGTCAGTGTACCATGCGTGTACGCCGCTCGGCGTACGTACCTGGTCTGACAGCCACTCTTCCCTTGATGGAAATTCCACTTGGAAATTCCTTCTCAGTCTTAATCTGCCATCTGGAATAGTGCCTTTGGTCGCAATGATGAGTAGTTCCCTACTCATTTTGGCGGCAATAGTCGTTTGGCCTTTCCCTGTGTAGTCCATTCGCCATAGGCCACTGTCGATCATCCTTTTGTGAGCCGCCATTGCCTCTCTCTCAATCCAGATCGGGAGGTCCGGCAGCCCCAGGATGATGTTCAGTGCAGCTCCGGGAGTTGTTCTCAATGCTCCGGTAATACCCAAACAAGCCAGCCTTTGTAGTCTGGCCAGTTTCTGGGCATTAGTGGCTCTGGCCACCGCTGGCCACCAGACCACGGATCCGTAGGAAATCCTCGGTCTTGTCACAGCAGTGTACAGCCACTGGATGATGTAAGGTTTTAAACCCCACTTCCTACCTACCGTTCTCCTTAGTTGCCACATAATCGCGGTTGTCTTATTCACCACCTGTTCAACGTGTGCCTTTCACGTCAATTTACTGGCTAAAATAACTATCAAATATTTTACTTGTTGACTTAGGCTCAGTCTCGTCTGGTAGAGTATGGGATGTATAAAACCTGTTAGATTTCGTTTCCTTGTGAAGAGAATGAGTTCGGTCTTCCCTGGGTTTACTGAGAGACTATTCTCCTCACACCAACCTTGAACTATCCGACACGCCACCTGCATACGCTCGCAGACCGTTCTCACGAACTTGCCCGTGATCATTACTAGCCCGTCATCAGCATGTGCTTGTGCGTAGAATCCCTCAAGATTTAACCTTCTCAGGAGGCTGTCCATCACCAGGCACCACAAATGTGGCGAGAGGCAGCTGCCTTGTGGGCAACCCCCTCTTACCCCGGCTTCGACGTGAACTTCTCCTAGCGTGGCGCTGATCTTTCGGTCTTCCAGTGCCGTTTTTACCCACTTGACCAAATGAACTGGTGTTCTCTTGGCCTGGAGGGCTTGACAGATAGTTTTCGTTTTAGCCTTATCGAAAGCTCCTTGTACGTCAAAGAAGAGCGCTAGCGCCATTTCTTTGTTTCCTATTGCCTGTTTAGCCCTTCTAACTACAGAATCGAGAGCCGTTTCAGTCGACTTCCCCCTTCTGTTTGCGTGCTGATTATCATGTAGAGGAGAATCAGTTTAGATCTCTTCCATGATGAACCTGTCAATCATTTTTTCCATTGTCTTCATTAAAAATGAAGTTAGACTTATAGGCCTAAAGGACTTGGGATGGGAATAGTCTCTCTTCCCTGCCTTGGGGATGAAGACGACATCCGCTGCTCTCCAAGCTTGTGGAACGTACCCTAGTGCTATGCTGGTCTCGAATAATCTCCTTAAGTAAGGGAGTAACGTGTCTTGCTTGCAGCATCATGGGTATAATTCCATCCGGTCCTCCTGCCTTATATGGACTGAACTCCCCCACTGCCCAAGTTATGGATTCCTCAGTCACCACATTGCGGGCAAGGTTCCAGTCCATCTCTGGCTCTGGTTCCTCGTCCCAGTTGGTAGTCTATACCTCTCCGGGGAAGTGGGTTTTTAGAAGAAGCTCTATCGTTTCCTCTCAGTTCGCCGTCCATTGTTCGCCTGTTTTCAGAGAGCCAATCTATTTTTGTCTTTCCGAGCCCAGCAGCTTAAGCAGATGCGCTGAGTCCGAGAGAGACTCCATCTCTCCACAGAATTTCCTCCAGCTGTCTCTTTTGCTGCATCGGACCTCGATTTTAAATTTCCTTCTGATACACATCCCAGAGCTCCTGCCGCCCTTCCCTGAAAGCGTGGCTGTGTGATCTTCTCACGTATTTTTTAAGACGGTCCAAAATATCACTCCACCAAGGCAGCCTCTTGGCGCTCGCTTTCTTAAGTGGGCACGCTTGTTCATAGGAGTCGATGATTACACTGTTTAGCTTTACCACCTCAATTTCTAGTTCATGTTTTGATGAAATAGCCTGCCCTAAAGTTCCCATGGACATTACCAGACTTTCCCTAAATTTGTTCCAGTCTGTGGCCCTCGGAAATCTTTTCAGTGGCTTCTCCATCTTATCCGATCTAATTTCGAATCGTATCATTCTATGATCGGACATAGTTATGTCCCTACTTACCCTCCAATTGACTACCGCAAGAGATACTTGTATCAAGCAGATTTATCGCAGAGAATTACGAAAAGTGAAGTAGTCGAAGGGTAAAACAGGTTCATCTGAAGAGGGTGTATACAAACCCAAGAAATTTCATTTCTAATAAAATTTGAAAATATCAGTTTGTCATTCTCCAAAAATTTTGAAAGTCTAACACTTGTAGCTCTAAGGGTATGTAGTAGATATGAGTCCACTTCTCTCTTTCTCTCAGCCACATTGTTGTCCAAATTCTCTTTTTTCTCTTTTGTTTTGTCTTTTTTACACCCAAATTTTCAAGTATTATTAGAACAGCAACTACTTTTATCAGACTCATTTTCAAAACTAAATTTTTGTTGTCGATAAATACAACTTTCGGTTCCAATGCACACTTTTCGTGTGTAGCAGAAATTTGAAGAACTCGGTTTATAATACAAAGTTTGCAAACTATGTTCAGGAACATGGTTTCTATGTGTATAATAGGGCGCTGAAGATTCATTGGTGTTCATCGCTTACGTTCTTTATAAATTATTGTTTTTAATTTTTACTTAATATACTTCAAGTTCAAACTTAGGACAAGATGATAATTAATTAAACGTTTTAGTTGTTCACAATATCTTGTATCCTTTATGTAGTATAATGTCATGAATACATTCTCCAGCATCAGCGTAAATAGTTTGGGTTAGTTAAGTTTCGAGAATTAACTAAAAAAATATAAAATAAGCAAATTTGTCAAATCACAAGCACTGAGTCAAAAAAGCGAACACAAACTTTACAAAGTGAATATTTTCTGAAGCAACTCAAGTAGGCACGCCCATCGTTCTTGAATTTGATTAAAATTTTGAAAGTTTGCTCTTTATGACCGAGAGAAAATATTGTAATAATATTTTTTTAATGTTCTTAAAAAATCTGAGAAGTTAGTCTTCTAGTCTGATAATTAAGTAAATACATTTAAAAAGAAAGAATTAAGCCAATTTTCTTAATATTCGCTCTTGATAAAATGTAGTGCTTTCCATAAACGTATGTATATAAAACCTCAAACTAATAAAATGCAAATGATATCATGTTCGCTTTGCCAAAATGTTTGTATAAAATGCAACTAAACCAAACAAAAAAATTTTATCGAATGTAGTTATTTTGAATTGTATTTTATTTTACATAATCTAGGAACGCAAGACAGCTGAGATTTATTTTAAGGTATTCATCGGGTTTTCTCATAAGAAGGGAGTTATAAATAAACGTGAAATATATCTTATGGGACGATAGTTTCCCATTTCTCGAATATGTACTTTTCTGAATGAAAAATGTCTTTCAAGATTTTCTTTGTATTGTTGGGATTTTACCTTGATACAGCAAATTATTCAATAATATTCTCAGAGTTTCTATTACCTGGGGTTCCAAGAATGTTATTACCCCCATCGTCACTATAGGGTGGCGGGTAATAGCGCTTTTATTACTTAGTCAGATTCAACTTCTCGAGATTTATACATTTCTTATTAACATTTATTTTGGCGTTTGTTTTTTTTCGTCCACATAAAATGCTTTCTGGTATTTTCTTGCTGCATGTATGTCATGATCGCTTTCCATTTTTGTTTTTTTATTCAATTGTTCCAAATTCTTGAGTAATTTTTGTTACTTCGGTCCTTCAGTAGGTATAATGTTTTGTTTTTACTCTCCGCATGCCCTAGTTGTCTTTTATCATTCTATAATAGTTTAATATTACTTCTTGTTGGTATGTATAGCTTGCCAATGGGAATTTCAAATTCAATATATTACGATCAACAATCATTAAAACAATTTTATCATGCCAAAAGGAAATGATGTTAGGTTGTCTTGTATCAATCCTGTAGTCAAGATCTGCAACGTTGGTTCTTATTTGATTACCGTGTCTGGTACGGTATTCGTGGTAACAATAATTATTGTTAAGGCTTTAGTCGCTCAAATTTCGACAACAATTGGCAGGGCATGTATGTGTCATGATACTTAGTTCTTTGAATGCCTGTCTTGTATGAGCCCTGTAAATAAGACCTGCAACAACCCTAACAGCCCTCTTTTGCAGTCCAAAAACTATTTCTGCTTGTGGCGAGTGACCCCACGTCAAGATACCGACTGGAAAATACCAATCAAAATATTGTCAAATAACATGAGGACATGCTGACAAGAGCCTCGATACTGTTGTCCTTTAGCCCATTTCTCGCCATAATCATTGCACCACCATTGTTATTGTACTGCCATGTAAAGCAGGGCAGAAGTTTATTGGGCTCAATTCTTAAAAATTGGATTTCATCATACTTAAAAGATGATGTTCATTGAAGCACGATATGTCGTACTCGATACTGTGTATATTTAGAAACATTTCTAGCTCTTCTATTTTGTTTCGTAAATAATTTATGTTCAGGCGGAAAACGGAAATTCTTAATCAGTTGACCTCTTGGCGGCAGTGCCCCCTAACTTACTTGGGAATGCCGGGTGATATTTACAAAATAGTTTACCATTTTGATCATCAACTCCTAATCGAAATGAACTTTTTATGTTGTCTTTCTTCGTGCGTAGTTTCACACATATGCTCTCAATACTCATGTTGGTTTTTATATAGATCGTTACTGTGTCTGTCCAGACAAAAAGATCCAATATTTCCTTTGGACTACTTTTAAGTCACTCGCATTACCCTGCGTGCGTAGTTTCACACAGATGCTCTCAATACTCATGTTGTTTTTTTTTTATATAGTTACCGTTTCTGTTGTTGTATCTGGGACAAATCCAGACACAAAGATCCAAGATCTACTTTGGACTACTTTTAAGTAATTCGCATTGCCCTGCGCTGCGATGTATGTCGTTCCTCTGATAGGAGGGAGTCTTTGACGCCATAACCTATGCTTTGCCACATTTCTTGGCATATTCCTTTGAGCTGTAGTCCGTTCATCTCCATTTTGCCCTATCAGAGGTAGGACATTGTTTTGTTCACGCATATCAACGAATTCCTGTAGTGATATTTCGTCAGACGAGGTAAGTCTTTGTCTACGTATATCCGTGCCACCATTTTTTCAGCAGGAGCATTGTTGATTCCTTTGGATGTCTGGTGTAACGTTGCCAGGTCAGTAATGCGTGCTTGAGATTCTTTAGCGGCAGTTCTTTTGATCCACCTTTCGAATGTTTCCAATAAATTCAATTCACTATTTTCCTGGAATTCACTGTGATTGTCCTACAGAAGTTCCTTGTCTTGTTCCAGGAGGGTCTTTTTGTTTCTTGACACGAGAATAATCTCCTTCAGAAGTGAAATCGTCTCTTTTTCCTTGGAGTCGGAAATTGAGGTTACAGTATTGTCACGATCTGTAATCTGTGACGCCGCGCCTTGGTTGGCGTGCAGGTTATGCAGCTCAGATTAAGGATCGATTTACGTCAAGGGAGAAGAGATGATAAAGAAATTACCTCGATGAAACCATAACAATATCTATTGGTCAAGGACTTAATGAATTTACACTGTATCCGATTACTAAAACATGCATGTCCTTTCTGCTGAGGTATGGTTTGAATTGTTACAGGTCTCGGTCTTTGCTTTATAGCAAAGTTCTTTAAGAGCGGTATTGCGGTTATTTCGTTAGGTAATTATTTAAGTGTTCTTAGTTCTCTTAATTTCATTCAGCCCTTTAAGGCACTGTAACTCACTGTAACTACTTAACTTTAAAAAATTACTAGACTTTTGATAGATATATCGTAGATTCGACTTGAGTAATTTAGACGGCTAATCCCCGAACAACTACGCCTCTGTGAGCTGCACCTCTTGAGTTAGGTTTGAGGATTAGAATATCGGCAGAACAACCAGAGTACGTTCCTCTCAACTGCGGGCAATGGTTACCGCGGAATAGATGAGATGTAACACTATAATATTATTTGCCATAACACACAGCTGGGGGACTCCGCGGCGCCGTCGGCACCTTTCATCTGATAGGATTTGCTTAACTCTATCTCTCTCGCACTGCGCTGCGGGTAGAAGTCGGGGACGGATTTAAAATATTTATTTTATTTTAAATAGGCGATAACAGTATCGCATTAAGTGTTTTTTTTACATCTTTTTTTCAGTTATTTAGACTTACAAGCAGTGGATACATTCTAATGAATGTATCAATTTTATATTGAAAGAAATTTTATTATTTTACCTCAATTAACAAACAATTTCGGAGTTTACCAGGTTATTTGTTAAAATACCTACCTACTCTATAAGTACCTAGGTATAGGTAAGGTGAATAATAATAAATACCTAGGTACCTATATTTACTTGAAATCTAGATAAGGTAGGTATGTAAGAATACAAAAAATAATTTAAGTATTTATATTTTTCTTACAGTAGGTATTATAATAATTATTATTTTATTTGCAAATTACAAGGAAATATCTAAACAGAAAAATACAATAAATAACAGTCTTACATTTCCAACCGGCCGAGGCCCAATTAAAGGAAATTTAAAACAAATCAACAATATAGTAAAAAAAGCTAAAGAAGCTATTGGAAATAAGGAGAACAATTGAAAGAAGATAAAGTTTTTAATATTCTTTATATTTGTCTTTTTTACACTCAGAATGGTAGATAACGTCTTTTCAACTTAAGTTTATAAAATGAATGATATTAACTGAAATGAAATATAATAGCATGACTTTTTGTGCCTAAATTTCTATCTAGTTGTATATCATCTAATACTATTATCATTACAATAGAAGTATAGATGAATAAGTTTTGTGTTTTTTAATTTGAAGTTTTTCTAGGTGAAACCGTCTAGAGGTGCCTGTACCTTTTTATTTACCTATTGCCCTATTATTGGAGACTATTAATAATATGGGCAGGTGTTTAACAATCTACATATTTACATAATCATAAACAGGTTACTGCTATAACGATCGGAGATTTATTTTTGTTATATTAAATAATTCAGCACATACAATGTACAAAATATACTAAACTTAAAATAAAAAACAATCAATAATAAAAAAAAAGTCAAAAAGGATTCAAAACAAATTTATGTATTATTGATGTCTCCATATAATTAATTTGATTTTGCTAATGTTCTCAAAATTATTATTGATTATTTTTACGATAAAATAGAGCCTGACTCCCAAATATAATTTTACAACAAATAACTTGGGGAAATATACCCATGGATGACTAAAATGCAATACATCACACAATTCTACAAGTTTGCTGCAAAATTTTTTTCTTGTTATACAATGTCCAATATTGTCTTGAAATATTAACAATAATTATACCTTACACAAATTATTTATAATCTAGAAATAAGTTTGTACTACTCACCCATCGGGTTGTTTGGGAAAGCTAAAGAATCTGTAATTGCAATTATATCTCTTGTTGTGGCAGCTTTTAACAGCACAAACTTGTCCTTCTTTTCTTTCTTTCATCGTTATTAACTTCAAAAACTAAAAACTGTAAAAACCTTGATAAAATCAGACACCGAACAAACAAATCCGAAAATATAGTCGTAACTACGTCTATGGCGTGGCTTCATAGTAACCGACTAATATCGACAAGCGAGCCGCTGTGCTACCCTGGAAGGCGGAACTTGGGCAATGCGTGTAGGGATCGGCGTAAATCGTTCCCTCCACCTGAATGTCCGAGCTGTATGTTCTGGTAAGCTGTGACAAAAGTCTGTCGTAATAAGAGTCCGCTTGACAATAAATTCTGGTGATCATTGTAACTTTAAGGTTTATAATTGCCTGCCTGTTAGCTCGCACTGTTTATAATTTATCTTGAATGCTTACATAATATTTTCCGAGTTCAAGTTCAAACTTAGGAGAGGGTGATAATTAATTAGTAGTTTACATACATACACAACTCAATAATATTATATTTTTGACCAGTCTCTAGCCACGCACGAAAGGTGGTATGATTTTCTGCACTTTAAACATACAATACATGAAACTTTTTTATTTATGCAGTTTTCCTGGCCAATACATCTACATTATTATTAAGTCTCCAATTTGGATTTTTATTCATCTTGAATTGCTCATTTTATATTGTCATATATAATATTTCTGTTTTTAGTCGAGGTGTGAACTATAAGTTGGCACATAAGCACGAACTGCTTTTAATACATTTCTTTTTTTTTTTCATCAATTTGGGAGACGCTATATTCTACTCTGCCGAACGTAGCTCTCAAATTTACTATATAAGGGTCACTAGGTGCAGTTTTCTTAATGACTAATGTTGGCTACAACCATTTCTTTTGTGCAGATTAAAATCTAAATTAAACATTGTTAAAGTGACAGTAGACTACTAACTACAAAGTAAAAAATTCATCAATAGGAAACTAGGGTGTCAGTTGCATGAGTACGAAGATTTTTAACCAGAAATCGGTTAATAAAAGTCTAAACATTTTCTTTTAGGAACGGAAAATATTGTCGATAGAAGTAACTCCTTCTATATGAAAGTAATAAAAGTTTTAGTTGTTTACTGTAACCATTTTAAACGGCAAACTTCAAATTTGAAAAGATTCGGAGTTCTTAATTTTTCAGGATCGAAAGTAGGAAGTTTGTTTTCATATTTAAATTTTAGAGTTTCCCGATATAAAGGAAAAATAGGACGGCGGGTGGATAAGGTTTAATAAATTAAGCAGCTATTTATATTCGTTTCAAATAAATTTGCTTTGGCTTTTCTATACGAGCTTGGCAACCGATATTTGAATTAAACGGTCGTCTTTGCTCATTCGGGCTAGTTTGTAGATCGGTTTTCAGAAGCCATAATTCCTTTAAGATGCTAATTTTTACATTCTTTTTTAAGTTAATCGAATAATTTCCCACTTATTGCGTTGCGTATCCAAAACCATTCCCTATAAAAGGAGCTGTAGTTGATGCGATAAAATACTGGAAATTAGTTGGTGGTATTGTAAGGCATTTTAAAAATAAACATGAGCAGAGTCAAAATTTATGCCCGTAATTCAAGCTGCTATTTAACTAAATTAAAAGCAGGAGCAGTAATGTTATAATGTATATAGTTTATAATAACGAACCAGCTCTGACGTTACTGTTGTAATGGCTTGGTCATTATAGATGCATTGTAATAGACAGTATCTCATATTTTGAGGTGCTAAACAGGATGGGAAAAGTTAGATATCAAAGATAGCCTAAAGCGTTCAATTATGCAGTGTAACGAGAAATGGCCACCGTTGACGATACCAACGCTATAAAGTAATAAAACAATAAAGTAATTAATTTACAAAGTTCTCTATACTATCTGATCATTAAGTTTGGTACAAAATGGCAATAACCATTATACTAAGCCATTAGTTTAATCTGTTCTTTACTTGATACCACAGAGACAGAAACTTTAGATAGAGTGTGCTCTGTTTGTTATTCTCAACTGTGACGCTTGTTTATTTTTCTTCGTTTATCAAAGTGGGGCGTCGAAATAGTTAAACTGAGCCATAAACTTAGCAGTTAAATCTGCATACATTCAACAATTCCTTACAAGGGTATTATGTAGCACAATTAATTTACGGCGGGTTGAGTGTCCGAGTGACTGTCGGAGATTGCAGATATTATAAGTGCTCTATAACTAGGTATTGGAATATAACGCTAAAAAATGCTTAGTTACGACAATTATCAAAAAAATGAACCCATTAAATTATATTTATCCTTTAATTTGCGTGGTGGGTAACTGTCGCACAACTTGCGTTGTGAAGTCCCTAGGGCTCCACAATGCAATGTGTTTAAATGCAACATTAATATTATTAATAATTTTTGTAAAGAAAGGGATAAGTTTTGGTAAAAACTAACTTTTATTACATAAATGACATAGTTGCATTAAAATAAAGCACTTGCGTCAAATATAAAAATATAATAATAAGTATTCTGCGTCATTTATTTTACTCTTTGAATTAAAAGAAAGGAAGGAGCTTAAGCTCAAACATTGGTGACAAGAATGGTTGTTGCATATGGCGCACTTCTGTCAAATTCTGTGAGCTTGTACCCAGTGGCGTGGGGTCTTAATAATGTGTGATACAGATGATAAATAATAAAGGTTGGAAAATATAAAAATACATCATATTAGGATTAATATCCTCTACAGTTAATTTTTGTTTTTAATGTATAAAATAAATAAAATTATTCAAAATTACAGCATATTAGTCAATTTGACAAATTTATTCATTTGTAAAATGATGGAAAGATAAGGATTAGGTATAATTTCATTGTAAAGGGAAGAAAAATATAAAAATAAATGTGCAAAAAATAAAATAAAAATGCCGGGTCCTAAAAGCATTATAATAAAACAAATATTTAAATGTTTAAAAATATTTAATTACAAAAGTATTTTAAAGTACAAATCTCTGCTTTCAAATAAAAACTGCATTCATTGTCCCTTAAATATTATTAATTTAGTGTATTGTTGGCGAATTCTTTCATCTGTTACAGCACTTTTACAAATATAAAGTATACGTGTTGTTAGGTAACAATTACAAATTGATTTAATTAGTAATACTTTATGATTTTCTAAAGAAGTTGTGTCATGTGATATCATATTTTCAAATATGTTTTTACCAATAAAATATTTTAAAATTTTTAATAACACAATTTCTTTATTAATTATTTTATTACAATTCTGTTCGCTCCTTAGAAATATTTATGTTTTTTTTTTACAAATTGTCAAAACATCTAAACTCGGGTAACTAAAACCTCCCCTAGATTTGTGTGTAATTAACGAATTCAAAAAATCTTCCCTATTCCCACACAGTTGTGATCCACAATTCTCACATTGCAGTTTTCGTGCCAACTTAAATGAAAACCTGCAATGTAAGTTATTACTTCCAAGCCATATGGGGATAGGGGATCATAATTAAAAGCATACCCATGATCATGTAGGACAGCGTTTAATACTTCATCATAATGTATATTATCGCTTTCGTTAACTAATGGGTTAGCTACAGACTCGTTAATAACCTGTTCGGGAGGTTTGGTTTTTGAGCTAACATTTAAAATATTGATATCTTGAAGGTGGATACAATTACCAGCGCCACCTTCCCTCACTTCTGAATGTATTAAAATTTTTTTGTACGCGGCTTTAAATTGCCTACAAGTCGGGTTGTTATTGTATCCCCCTTGAGAACGAATTGTGCCGAAGAATAGCTCAAGATGATCCTGATTCATTTTGTAGGCAGGAATAAATTTTAAACTTCCCTTAGCAACATACTCATCGTACATACCAAGTAAAACTTTCATTCCCATAATCAATCCAATAAAGCCGGTCTTTTTTTGTGAGTCAACAACAAGAGTTCCACTAGTGAATTTTAAATTATTTATATACTGAGAGAAACCTGTAAAAAATGATTTAACTTCCTCTATATTTGACTGACACGTTGCCTTTTTAAGACGAAAATCAGAAAGTTTGTGGGAATTCATGATATCGAAAGCATCATTAATTAACAAAATAAATTCTGCAGTTGGCCCGCAGTTTGAAAACTCCTTCAGATTTAACTGATCTCTACAATAATATAACGATTCTGCCACCGACCTGCTTAACAGCTGAGTGGCAAGCTTTACTTTCATTTTTTGCTTAACAAAGTTTATATGTTGCTTTCTGAGTTTATTTCCGAGGTGAAGACCTTCTTTTTCCTGTAGACTATTCAATTTTTCAACATATTCAAAATCTATATTGTCACCATTAATATTTATAAAAATTATTTTTTCACCAAAACAATTTCTCACTAATTTTGCCATATGGACTGGATCAGGCAAAAGAAAGTATTTACAATTTTCATAAGTTAAATCTACTTTTATGTTGTCTCTATTAAAAGAAGAGTTGAACAATTTGCACATAGTGAAATTAGCAGCACATCCGTCAAAAGTAATATTTCTCACTGTTACCCCTGCCTCATTTAAAAGCGTTAGTGCTTGTTTTACTAGTGACGCCTTTTGTTGACCATTAATACCTGCAATGAAAAAATATCCTATTAGTAGCTTCCACGACTCATTGATACAAACTAACATAAACACCAAAACCTCAGTAGCCAAGTCGGTGCTGTCCCCATGCAATGCACTACCACAATCTACATAACCATAATATTCAGAACCAGTATATTCTAAATGCTTCCTAATAGACATTCCATCAAATACTAAGGAACATATTAATTTTTCTTTATCTGAATTTTGAACTTTTAATTTAAAAAAAATTAAAGCTTCTGCAATAAAACCAGGATTAGCATTAATAGACGAGTACCATTTTGCCAGTGTTTTCGGATGGGGCAAGCTATTTTGAAATTTTTGCCGGACATACGCATATGCTTTTGGTGAAAAAAAGTGTAAAGTGACTGCAAAAGCTCTCACAGAATGTTCATATGTTTTTCTTACCCCTTTTTTATTTAATGTTCTTAAAATTCATTCAACAAGTTCTTTGTTGTCTCCAAAATGATCTAATAAAACAGTTTCTTGTTCCTCCATTAATAAATTGTTTTTCTTCAACTCCAATATCATTGCTTTTAGAGAATATATCTATTTTTTTTCTGTTTAAAGTTAATTTTTTGCAAACTATAATTTTTTTTTACTTTTCAAAATATTTGTTTGTTTCAATTGGAAAATTTTCTTCTTCAAATTTACTTTGCGAGGTGTGTCTTCTATTGGGGGTACTTCAAGAGAAGGCAAAGGGGTCGTACACTCTATAATGAAGGGCCCGGGCATTGATGGTAAATCACTGTCTAATGATGAACATTCCACGGGTCTAGTGAGTACTGGATTATACGTTCTAACCTACAATAAATACCCAATATTCTAAAATGAGTGACAGTTATTTACAATTGTTATGAAATAAATAGCCAGTGGAACATGAAAGCACCACAGAAAAATATTAAGAAATAAACTAGTCAACATTTGTCTTAATAAGTAAAAATAGGAAAAACCTTTGATAAAACTCACATATTTCAAACGATCCACTTCAATTGTCGGAATTGTATTTGGTAGTAGTCTTACTTTTACCTTGGAGGATCGATCAAAACAATTTTCGGCAAAATGTTGAGAGCATAAGACGCTGTTAGCTTTTGGTGTAAAGTCTGTTTTTTTACAAAATTAGTCCAATAATTTCGTCTATTAGGTTCTTTGGGAAAGCTGAGACAAAAACCATCACTATTATGTTTAGTTAGAAGTAATTCATGAATTTAGTATTGTTGGCAAAAAATAAATAAATAAATAATATTATTGAAGCATAATAAATAATAATGTTCACATTAATAACATTTACCTGATAGCCCAAATTCTAATGAGTCATTTAAAGAAATACAAATGTACAATTTGATATTTTATACCCTACTCATATGCTACGCCTATGACAACGTTGTGTTGTGTTTGTTAGCATAACCCTTAAATTTCAATTCAAATAAGCTCCTGTTTTCTTTATATTCGAGCAAATACAGAATCAAAAAGACTAAAGATACTTACCTGTAAAAAGTTACACCTAATTGTTTATTTTTTGGCGTCACCGAACAGCCACAACATGCACAACTAACCATTTTAAAATTGATAGAAAACATTTACGTATCCGAAACTGACAGCGTACAACCAAAACAGTGAGTCATACTTGGTTGTTCAACATGGCCGATTCTGTCGCCCGTATTGGCATCGGCAACGATCGTAACACTCCTTCCTGTCTCTTTATATTTAAAGATTTTACTTTATAATTTTTTTTACCTTTAACAAATACATAAGCTTCATATGCGATAGTAGATACTACAAACTATGTACAGAATTATTCTTTATATTTTAACTCGTTTCAGAGACTATCTTGAAAGATAGTGAAACGTTATTCTTGCATATTTTTATGAATATGAATGATGAAGCTCTATTGTAACTCTCCAACCTTCGTTGGGCTCATCAGACCACAACCTTATCTCCGCAACCTGTGAACCTTGCTATCAAAGCACAGCAGCAGCGAGTACCTGTGCCCCGAAAAATTTTGAACTATACAAATCTACAAAGTGGCGTGATTTTCGCGAGTTTTATCTTTCTTTTCTTGGAAAGATGTCTGCTTTAGGAATCAAAACACCTCTGAATCTGCTGATGAGATGACTCAAGTTATCTTAACTGGTATGGAAGCTTTCATCGACATCGACATTGGCGAGAGCAAGAAGGGATATAACGAGCAGATCAAGAACAAGCTTCTCAACTGTCCTAATGGATCAAGATCCTTTTGGTCAGTTGCCAGGATGCTCGTTCCCAACGCGAATGAGAAAATCAGATTGCTGCCATCAGTGAGGATATGAATGCCATCGTGGAATGGAATCAGGAAATCGTCCAGTTTAACGCAGGATCGCCAGGGTAGCAGAACAAAGGCTAGGAGCACTCTATAGAGCAAAAAAGTTGTATACACCTCATCAGCACTTACTGCTCTATAAGGCCCAGATACGACCATCTCTGGAATATATTCCCATGTGTGGAGCTCGGCACCAGAGTGACTAGAAACCTTGATAGCCTTGAACATTGAAGAAAAGTGGCGGACCTATCTCATTACTATGGAAGGGTTCGAACGAGCTGGCACTTATGATTTCGCCCAGAGTTGTGTCAAACAAAAACACCCGTCAGACACAAGCTGCTCATCAACATACGATTCAGTTACGAATACCTAGGACATCGCTGGAGGACAGCCTCGCTCTGGAATGGACTTCCAAGTAACGTCTTTTCCG
>MU182093.1:61547-71804 GCA_016904865.1 Pissodes strobi
CACGCCCCGCTCGTTCAGTGGTACAGGATTTTCCTTTTGTGTGTGAGCCGAACATACAAAAAATCAAATAGTATTCCATACAATAATTCAACGCATTAAAAAATATAGTATTTTCGATGCCCATTTGTTTTTGTTAATAATATGTTCTGACAGTTTGGCAAACACTTTATAAATTTCGTAAAAAAACTTTTAGTATCTTTCATAATAAAGTCTCTAAAAGCAGTTAAAATGTAATGAATAGCCCTGTGCATTTCTCGAATCTAGGACTGTTTTTCGAATGACAATTTTCCGAAAGACAGTTCTTCGAAGGACAGGTTTTCGAATGGACAATTGTTCGAATGAATAATTATTCGAACGGTTAGTTTTTCGAAAAGACAAATATTCGAAGGACCGTTTTTCGAAAATATTAAATTAAAAAAACATAAAGATAATTTTAACGTAATTTATTAAAATTGTTTATTAAACATATTATTTACATACAATTATTAGGGTTAAAGGGGCTCAATCAACAAGAACTAACCAACTGCTAACCAAAACTAACCCAATGCTAACCGAAACTAAACCAAAATTAGGAAAAAAAGGCAAGCACGCTACCTTCTACACCACGCACCATGCATAAATTTTGCTAAAACGGTAAAAGGGACTAACCCAAACTAAATTAAAGATTCGAAAAATGGTCCATTCGAAGAATTATACATTCGAAAAATTGTCGATTCGAAGAATTGTCTTTTCGAAGAACTGTCCATTCGAAGAAATGTCGTTCGAAGAACTGTCGTTCGAATAATTGTCATTCGAAAAACCATCCGGATTCACATTTCCCTTGTTTGTGCGGTATAGCGATTGATAACTCTTCTGAGAGTAATCTTGATATCAGCTATTGGTCATGCAGTAATAAGTTGTGCAGTTTTCGTTTTTCTTTTTTTGAAAATATTAAAAATGTGGGTCTTTAATGCAGTACTCTATTGGTCCCTAAATCCCAAATTTCCCATATTTCGTAAAATATATCATTATTTTATGGTTCATATCGAACGTCGTGGGTTTAAAAGATTTTTATGAAGTGCTCTAATTTCATACGCCTTTGTTAGAATAAAAATTATTTGATCAGCACATCAATTTTTTGGTTAGCAATTTAATCGAATGACAATCTAATTTTTTTTTTGTAAGTAAAATGGAGGGACGAGCAGCAAAATAAATGAATCAGCAGCAAAATGGATGAACGAACCGCAAAATGGATGAACGAGGTGCAAAATAGATAAACAAGTAGCAACATGGATTAACCAGCAGCAAAATTGATTAACAAGCAGAAAAATAGATAGGATAATACAGCCGAGTTAAAATATAAGCAGTGAAGTAGTGATTACATAACAAGTGTTGAAAGCAGTGGTTCTCAAATGAGAAAGTTCGTAGCACGAGGCGTCATCGTCAGCGGAGTCGCGCAAGCATTACTTTATGCAAGGCTGGATTAAATCAATTTGATTAGTTTGGGTTAGCTGTTAGCTTGGGTTCGTTTGAGTCAGTTGCGCTTCTTTAATGCTCGATTATTTTTTTAACTTCCAAACTACCAAAATATTGAAAAAAATTTTGGTGGTCCATTAAATTCATTTACTGATCTAGTTTTATTGCTTGATTATTCCTTTTGCTACTAAAATATTGAGTTTTTGCTGATCCATTAAATACATTTGCTGCTCCATTTTTTTTGCTACGAAAATATTAATTTTGCTGATCAAATTTTCTTGCTGGATTATTTATTTTGGTGCGGAAATATTTGATATTTTGCTGCTTTATTAAATAACAACCTGAATTATATTAACGCGTATTTATCCTTAAAAATTATCAAAGTTGGAGTAACTAACCCAAACTAATTATACTTATCCAACGAAATGGAGTTTTAAGTAGTAGTAAAATCGGCTACAAAACATTAAAGTATATACATATTTTGTTATGTTTATAAACTCATTTACATGTATATAAACTTGTTTGCATCGTATATAAACACTACTAACAGTAGCAGTTGCTTATTTTTCTGTGTAATGTTTATTTTCTTCTGCTCGTAAATGAATGAATGAAAGGCACATTTGCACTGGTTAGGATAATTACCGAAATAAATAATTTCTTGATACTGGTCAATCAAAGATACCAATAATATGAAATGAGCACATGTCCTTTAAATAATTTAATGAAAGCATCTGAATATAATAAAAAAGCTCAATCAGAATAGGTGAAGTAAGATATTGTGCCTTGTCAAATTGAAATTACTTCTAGAAACAAAAAGTAAAAAGGAATAAAATAAATGAAAAATATAACACTAGGGAACTACAGGATTGGAACTCTTCAATTTTGACACACAAATTTCAGTTCTCATCAAATAAGTACAACGCATACATGTATGGTTTGAATATTAGACTACATTCTCTGGATTTTAGTCCCTTAGACAATCAGCTAATTTAATAAAAGCAAAATTGAACCGTAATAATTTTCGACGTTTCTAGTATGGTCTACTCGAGGAAAATGCATTCTCATGTTAATTAGCGAACTAGTAAAATACACTAAAGTGAGTTAGAGATAGATGATAGTGTTCTTTAACACAAGCCTATTATAAACCTCTGTGAAAACCAGCAAAAAATGTTCTCCGTAACATCATTTCTATAGACTGTGTTGGACAAAACACTCTCAACCCTTCTTTGCTAGATTTAAAGAATGACCCCAAACTAAGAGTCCATAGGTACACTTTGCCATAAAGAATGAGTGGTGGCCATGTAAAGTGCGTTTCTGAAATTTGATGTTCGAGGAATCTATTTAAAAAGATGTGGGACGTAATCCTCTTAGCCAGGTTATCGGCGTGCAGGGTCTAAATAAAATGGGTGTTGTATGATATATGTTAGAGTTATGATATAATTTGTTGGGTTTTTGTTTCGTTTATACTTTAATTAAGAAGAAGCCATTTTCTACCCCACTGAAGTCTCCTTAACAAATAATATACCTTATTTTATTTATTAACTTTAAAGAAGGCCAGAATCTGCTGTTTATGAATACATAACACTTGGGTTATGCTTCAAAGTGTCTGCATGTTTTATTATCCAGTAATACATTTTTTACCCAAGCCAGTGATATAATAACATGCTAGGATAGGCTATCTACCTAAAAATGAATTGGCTGGGTTAGTACTTTTTGAAATATAACGTTTCATTTCCTGAACTAGAATATCTCGTAAAACACAATTAAATGCTTTTTTATTTGAATAAAGTTGTACCCACAAACCAAACATTTTCTAACCCTCTATTAAAAAGTTAATTATAATTTTCTCATAGCATTAGCAATAGATTTTTTTGCGAAAACTATATAGATAAATGAAGAAAAGTTATTTTATTCAAGATAGTTAATATATGTTCAGACAGTGAAAATTAAAAAATAATAATAAATCATGGGAAGTATTGAAATTGGCCATAAATTACTCAACTCATCCGGTTACTTTTTGCCTAGTTTAACGAGAAGTAAGTATATTACTTTAGGAAGTTTGAGAGCTTGTGGGAATTTTCAAAGCTTAAGGCGTTCGTTAAATAGATTTTCAAGGGTAATAATTCTATCAACATTTTCATAATTTTCATTCGTTTGGCATTTAAGCCACACTATTTGAATGTTGAGTTTATTTATTGCCATGAACTGATTATTACATATACCTATAAGTAAAGAGTGTAAGGAAAAGGGTAAAGTCTTTGTTTATTTTTTTATGTCCTAGTATATTTATAATTGGTTTCTACGTGTATGTAGACCACAATCTCAAAGGCGTAACTAGTCATCTGACCTGGGAAAATATTTAACTGAGCAATAAGATATTTTAGCATTCTCCATGTTTTAAATGTAAAACAAATCGACAAAATACAGTTCTTGAACTCTCGTAACTCGGCACCGTTTACATTGTATAACTCGGACACTAAGAGGGTTGACGGTTTTAGGACTGTTAGGGCTTACTCACACAGCGCTACTCAGGTAAAAGCGGCGACTGGAAGAACGGCGCCATCCTAGCAACTGGAACTCGAGGTGGTGAGTCAAAATACCTTCTAATGGCTGAGTCAGAGTACTACATATATTTATTTATACCGTGGTTGAGTGTTGGGTCGCCGGTAGCCTACTATTCTCGTGAATGTTGCGAGTAAATATGGAGAAAATTTTCAACTTGAAATTCGTGAGCGATATTGAAAAGCTGTATAACTATATAATGCAGGGATACTCAAGAAGAGCTTTCGCTGAAAAATCTTGGAGTGATGAGGGCAGAAATAATTTGAAATTTTAAAATGGAGTTTATTAGTACATAGAAGGGATTTTTTCCTATTTATCGAATTATTTAATAAAACTAAAATGTTAAATTTTTTATAAATAGATGATTTTTTTTCGAAATCGGTTTTATGGTTTTTCTTAATCGGCAGCAATAACCTATATTTGCATTTGCCTTAGGGATATCTCGGCCACACGTCTGCAGTGTTCCAGACTATCCAGATCCCCGGTCGCCGACGTGACGCACAGCTCTTGTGAATGGAATCCAGCAGCTGTAGGGTGTGCTTGGTACGCCACCCCAGATGTGTGAGCACTATCCTGAGCACGGTCTTATTTACCTCTAGTTTTGTGATGCAAAATAGCATACCAAGCTTCTGCTAGGCTGATTTTGCGATGTTAGCAACGAGGTCATGCCAGGACATATTGGTGTTGACCGAGACACCCAGTAGTCCGATTTGCGAGGATGAAGGAATGGTCGATCCTGTCATAAAGATGTCAGGTCCCGCCGTATTGGCTTTCTTGGTAAACGTGGCGGCTTGGGTTTTCGCTGCATTGAACTAGACCAAATTTCTGTCGCCCCAAGTTTGAACTTTCTCCAGATCTGCTCCTGTGTGCAGTGGTAAGTCTCAGTCGCTGGTAAAGGTTTTCGAATCTAAATTGGGAGACAAGGGTACTGTCAGCTGCAAAACTGTAAACAGGATTGTTGGTTTCGGTCAGCAGGTCATTAATATAGATGAGGAATATAGTTGCCCTGAGGCATACCCTCGTTAATGGTGAATGTGTCTGATATGTGTCCATCAACTGCAACGGTCAGAGATCGGTTCTTAAGGAAACTGGCAAGCCAGCTGCAGAGAGAAGCTGGCAGTCCGAAAGACGGCAGTTTTTTGAGCAATCCGTCATGCCAAACTCTGTCAAATGCCTTCGAAATAGCCAACGCAATCGCTCGAGATTCTCCGTAGTTCTCAATTTTGCTATACTCCATATATGATTGATATAGCCCAATATATCTTCTGTCGATCTCTCTTTGCGAAAGCCGTATTGGTTATCGCTAATTAAGCTGTTGGTCTAGAGGTACTTGAGTAGTTGCTGATTGACTGCACGTTCCATGACTTCGGAGTTTATTAGAAGCAAGGCCACGGGGCGATAGTTTGAGGGCGTGGTTTTCTTGCCTTTTTGGAACATGTCGCACTCGAGCGACTTTCCAAGAAGATGGGTAATGTTGATGTTCGATATGGCGGAGTCTTACCTTGGGGGACGTTTAAGGTAGAGTGCGATGAACATGCTTTGGCGAGCATGTTTGCTTTTTCCTTGGCTGTAGTAGCCGTGATGCCGCGTTCATCTGTCAAAGGTGGGATAGACGTTTTTGTAAAGTTATTACTTACTGCCTTCGATACCGACCAGAAATTCCTGGAGCCACTGGAGCATTGCAAAAGTTTATTCCTGATCCTTGTATTGTGTTTGTCCTTAGTTTCGTGAATCACACGTTTGCATTCGTTTCTCGCTTCGGCAAAATAATTTTGATTTTCAGCAATCTGATTTTGCTGCCAATAGTTGCAGGCTTGCTGTTTCCTACCCACAGCTCTTTCGCAACTTTTGTCGAACCAGGGCTTTCCTTTTGACAATAACTTGATGGAATTTGGGATGTCTGCTTCCATTCCTGAGGAGATTACTTGCGTAATCCCTTCGCAGCACGCTGACGGGTCGTCAGTGCCAAAGCAGACGTCGAGCCAAGGAAAACCTAGGTAGAACTACCTTAGACCGTCCCAGTTTGTACGATTATAAAGCCAGATTTTACGAGGTAATGGCGGATAGGTTTGTGGTCGGAGGTATCTAATGGCGGGCGAACTGTATATGTGACTGGTCAGGATTTGTGGTTAGAAAAAGATTAAGGAGGACGCAGCTGATGACTCTACCTTTGTTGTCGGTCTTGTTGTGATGTTTGAGCCAGTCGATGTTGTGGGCATAAAAATCTCCCAGATCGATTATTTCTGAATTGGGGTGATCGACCTGTATTGAATCAAAAGTGGTAGCTAGTGTGGCTTTGTAGGCACTATCCATCGGATGTCGATGGAGACAGCATGTGAACTTGATTAATCCCTTGACGGTGAACTTGAGCCACATGGCGTCAAGGTTGGTCGGTTCGAGTGTTTCCTAACGGTGACACGAAAAGTCGCTTCGGACAAAAGGGCATATTTCGAAGTTATGTCTAGATCGGGAGTGTAAGTCGTAACCAGGATAGAGGTAGTTTACTGTTGTTGTTGTAGAACATACTTGTGTTTCTGTAAGGGCTAGTATGTGTGGTCTATTTGCCTGTAGATGTTGTTGTACCGAATTAATGTTTGTATTTAGGCCTCTTATGTTGTAGAAATCTATTCTAAATTGGTTCGGTATCTTTGTCGTCTGTGAAATGCTGCATGAAGGGGCCCAGGGCCACACTGCGCCCGGAGATCCGAATGGCCGGGGAGTTTACCTGCGGAATATTTTGATCCTGGAAGCGCCATCATGTTCATATATATTCCTACTGTGGAACCCGGAACCACCCGCGCCGAAGCGGAACGTGATTCGGAAAAACCACTTAGCACTTCATTAGGTCCTGATTAGGTAGTTGTTCACCGGACGATGCGAGTAGGCTTATGCCGGTTCCACTGGAAGCATCGTCTTCTGACTTATTCCTTTGGCGGTCCCTAGTCTGACAGGGGTGAGCATGGGGTTTGTTGGGTCACTCCCCAGTGATCAGCTCCAGATGTTTACTTTGGTGTTCTCCAGCCTGGAGGAGGACGATGGGATTTGATGGGCCACGGCCCGTGGCATGTCGAAATGGCGGGGCGTCACTCCTCGTAATCAATTTGCTCTCATTAGTTTGACGTTCCTGTCAGCTAATACAATGCCGTCCCGCTTGTCACAAGCTCTCATTGATCAGATCTAAATATAGTCATTACGAGTATGCCTAGATTATTATTATTATTTGAGTTATATTATTTCCTAATTATGGCGGTAACAGAATATCTCAATTACAATTTATCCAATATTGTAAAACTACTTACTTGATAACAAAGGTTTGCGATTATAATGGTAATACAAAATGTCCGACAATTGCATAGCGTTTATACAACACAATCCCGTTTATAAAACGAGATCGTTATCGTTTTCATCTTTTAGTTATCAAAACAGAACTAATACGCTGTGAAGTCTTAATCCCATTAGGCTTCGCAAAAATGATTAAAATCCGACAAGGGACTACGCAATATTGATTTTCATGCTGTGGCTCAGACCAAATAAATTAAAAACGGAAGTTGACACTAAATGACATAGGGGGATAGACATGGGGTTTTGAACTAACTCGCTCGTATTAAATTAATTTACGATAAAATTTTATTGTATTTTGGTCACCCTTACTGATTAATGCAAAACTCAAATGGGAACCCGAAAATGTAGGTCAGCCATAGCACTACCCTTTATTAAGCAGGGCTTATCCCCAGACGCCACATTAAATAAATTTATATTAAAAGTAGGTTTCTCTTTAATATTTATTTTTCTTCGTTATCAAACACCATAGAAAAATGTTGGCAGGGTCATTGTGTATTTTCTTCCTTCATCCAGATAAAGTAGTCGATGTCAATATTAGGCATATACTATTGTAAAAATAGTGTGATTGTTCTAATATATAGTAAATAAATGAAGCATATAATTAATCGACCGATATACCAGTCCATTTAAAAAATAACTTACTAAACAGTGTTTTTCTCTTTGCAGGTGAGTCGGCAACTTCCAATTACAGAGTAAAACGAGACTGCAATTTACTCCTGGTATGTATGTATGTTACAGCACACTGTTCCGCGCAACCCATATATTTTTCCCGATGAAAATTATATGGCCTTTATTTATTTTGATTAATTTTAATTTGCTTCTTTTCTTAGATAGTCAATAGATTTTGCAAATAGGATTTAGGATTGGACATAGCAGGTATACAAAATGTCCATATTAACGTTCGTCGACATCATAGGACATGTCAATTTAACATGACAATACTAACAAGCATCCAGTGAGAGAAAAACTATGTGTAATTTGATATACAATTTTCATAGCTTTCATATACAGCGTAACGCATAGATAGCTGGGACCATTTTCTAGCATTTCTAGACTTGCATTCTCGAGCTTTAAATTAATTACATCGGTTAGTTCAACGAATAAATTTGTTCCGAATGACCCTTATTAGAATTACATTCAGGGATAAATCAAGTCAATTTCAAATGGTAACTCTGTGGAAGGTGCTTGCCCCAGTAAACGGTACCTAATTAGGCAACGACACTAAACTAATCTTTATATTTAAGCGTGGCTACAACCATCTTTGCTTACGTGGAAGTAAATTAAATCTGCTTTCATTACAGCACTTATAAGTATCTGTCCAATCATATGTGCCATTGTTGTTATCCTATGTAAATAATTGGCGGGCGTTAATAGAATTTTGTTGATTGAGAAATACAAATATTTAGAACTTATCAAGTAAATTTTATAATAAATCTTTAGAAGGATATCTATGTCAAAAACCCCTACAAACGAAAGCTACAAGCGTTTAAATCGGACAGACCAGACCTTCTCCAAAACGTAATAGATCCATGTAGATGTGTGTGTTTTGTATCGAAAGAGAATATGTTATGTCTTGATATTAATTAAATAGATTGCTCTTCCGACGAAGAAGAAGCTCTGCTTTTATTTGCCATAGTAGAAGATGACGAAAGGAATCGGTTTGTAATTATAGTTTTTTTAAATAAGAAAAAATACATACTTTATATTAGAAGAATTAATAAGATTAATCTGGAATTACGGAGTATTGTACACATTAACGCCACAGCTAAGAAAGACACAATCGATCTTATATATACTTTAGAATGACACCTGATGGTTTTGATGAGGTCGTAAATTTAATTGGAGAAGATATCCGTAAAAGTGATACAAATTATCGAAGGCAAGAAACTACAAACGTGCACAAAAACATAATTTCTTTAATTTTAAGTGAAGATCTGAAAATATATAAAACCGATTTTTCTGAAATGCAACAAGTTGCGAAATTATTTTGGGTTGCGAAATATTATGAAATGTGTAAATTAAAAAAAGTAGCTGTTAATACACTATTGTCATAATGCGACATATTTACATCTGGAGACGGTGATATCACTGGAACGTCAGTGGTTTGTTCTGGTGATCTCAAATTACCAATTATTGATACACTATTACCACAATGCGACATATTGGCCTCTGATGATACTGAATAACCACTGGTTTCTTCAGGTATTCTAAAAGTAAAACTACTACTTACACTGATATGTAAAGGCGATAGTTGTGGTATAGGTAAGTACCGGCGCGGCGGGCGGCTTGAACAAGATGGCTAACCTCGATGCTGAGTAGATGCTGTTGATTCTTCAAGATGTAAACATTCGTTTTCTGTGATCATTTCAGCAATCTTCATCTTTGTTAATGCTCGTCTTCTTGGCGAAAATGTTTCAATGGTTTGAGTATATCGCAAAAATATCAGATCAGTAGGAGCTAGTTCCTTTTTTTTGTTTTTTGTTTTTAGAGAGTCAAGTACGGTATCAACTGATGCAATGGAACTTTTGTCTGCTTCATTACCTTTTGCATTTCTTCGTCTTGATTTTGAAGTTCGCGCGTAGAGGATTGGGATGATTTTGTATGGAATACGCTCCACTGTTTTACATTTGTTTTTTTCTTGGTTTGTTGAATGGAAAAAGGCAGAGAAATTGGATAGTTCTTTAGTTTCATTTATAATTTGCTTGTTGGTTTCATGGAGGGATTCCTTAGTGTCAACCGGATCTGTAATATTTCAATCTGTGTTAGCAAACGCCAAAAAAATTTTAAATGCTTCCATTACTGTAGGTACCACATTGCCAGTTTTATAATTTTTTGTCAATCTGACCCCTTTTTGTTTTGATAAACTTTAAATATTTCGCATACGAATCACTCAAATTT
>MU182093.1:90994-132004 GCA_016904865.1 Pissodes strobi
AATAATAATAATAATAATAATAATAATAATAATAATAATAATAATAATAGTAAGGATATATCGATAGTTCAAATTGATTTATTTATTGAGCCCAAATAATACAAATCAAATATACTTCCTACTTACTTCCCTTTTGGAACACTAATGCTAAAAGATAATTAAATGAAACAGGTAAATGAAATAGATAAATAGAAAATCGGTTTATGACCATAAAATGGTATTGGTTACGATACGAAGAAAACCCAAGTGATTGATTGAAAAGCCGAAGGACTTGACTCAAAAGCCGAAAGGACTTGACTCAAAGAGTCAAATAATAAATAGTCATACTCTAGCCCGCTCATGCCTGTCAATAATGACTATATTAAAAGAAAGTGACTAATTTTACTTGGTTACTTTACAGAAAAAACTAAATCATTGGTTTAAATACCAAATGATTTGTCGAAGCAAGTAACTCTAAACGATATTCTTCACTTGCAGTGAAACCCAAAAATTTAAAGGATTAAATTATTAAATTATTACCTATAGCCAAAGAAATTTTATTATCGAAAATAACGTCATAAAAAATATAACTATATAACATACATAAATTTAAGTAATGCAAATATTGCAAATAAATAATCACTTTAACAATGGGTTACTAAAAAGCCCGGACCATGATCTGTTTGCACTAATCCGCTAGGCCGCATTACTAACTAACTATATAGCTATCTACAATACGTCGGAAACAGCCGCGAAATTGAAGTAAGTAGTACGACGAATCGTTATTGAAACAAGCAATCAATTATAAAATAATAAAATCTTAAAAGAATTTAAACGTAAGTGCTCTAATTTATAGGTATCAATAGCCAACAAAGTCAACGAATGGTGAGGAAGCTGTTCAGTAAATTATAGCTTACTAAAGATGGAGTTTTGTTTGCAAAAGTTAGTAAATAAAAAATTGAAGAATAACGCAGAGTCCACTAGGGCGTAATATCAATAGTAGTATTATAGCTACATGCTGAAACAACCGTGAGACAGAGAGAGACTGGTTGAGTAGTTCGTCAAAGTGTGATTAAATTAGTTAAGGAAATACAAAAACTTTGAACTTGAAGTTTAACGAAAGTACTCTATTTTTAAGATATCATTAAAAAAAAGCAATCAAATGATCAGGAGCTCTGGCCTGTTCAAGAAAATATAGCTCACTTAAGGTGGAGTTTTGTTCGTAAATGGTAAACAAAATTAAAGAGTAAAGAGTTCAAAGGTTGACTACCATGGTTTAAATTAACCGATAATTGAATATTTATTTATGAAAAAAAAACTGAATCTGTCACATTCTGATCTGGACAAATCCAGAACTCTCCAGAAAGGGAATGTCCACAATGCAAGGGACTTTTTAGATCCAAGTAGGTAGGAACTTAGTAACGCAAGAACGCTTCCTCTGTCGAAGGAAGGAATAACGGAAAGACTCCGGACTTCTCACAGGAAAGAAAGTCCCTCGAAAAAAAAAACCTGTTAAACATTAGCATATTCAAGGCTTTGCTTAAAACACGAGGCAAAGAACATTTACAGACTGAGCAAATAAACTAAAATACCAAATAAAATATTCAGAAAAATAAATCTTTCACCTGTGAAGCATTTGTTGACTGTTTGACACCGAAATCGGCTGCCTCAGAGGGTGAACGAAAAAAGCTTCTGTAGAGAAAATTAAAAAGGAATTAGGGACCATATATGCGAAATGGAATTTTGTCAAAATAGCGCTTTAAAATCAACTCACCTGACAAAAGCAGTACTAAATCCCATTAAAGAGCTCGTTTCAAGAACCAAACAAACATTTAGGTAAAGGTAAGGCCTGATACTCAACTATCCTGATAGGGTCGTGTGTCAATCAAAATCAATCCAAATCTTCCACCACGACATCAACACTGCAACTTTAATGGCTTATTTGTGAAGTGACGCATGCGAAATTTCAAGGAACCAACGTGGAAAGCACAGGAATTTCCTCTAAAATCTCCAAAAATTTCGACCGAGCAATCGAAGCACAACCCACATATCACCTGTCTGACCCAACAATTTTTCCAATTGATTTCGAAAGTAATACTCCAGGATTTTGGCACACCGAAGCCTATTTTAATTAATTACAGGAGCTAGCCGAAAGAAAATAACTATTCGACCCGACATTGTTTAAAAACAACACGCTAGAATAAATTTTAATACCCGCCCTGTCAAAATGGCGACACGTCGTTCTAGAATTAGTACGCGTTAATATCACTAAAAGAAAGCTACACGACAGAAAACCAAGCCGATATCGATTTTAAATTTTAGAGAGTATTTCATCTACCGTGCCTCAGATGTGACCACGCGAATAGATATTCTCAATTAGGTCGATAACCATGAAAGACTAACACTATGGTGAACGCAAGTTTTTAAATTAATTCTTTCTTAGTACCCTAACTTGCCGAACTGTCGATTAGTGACAGTACGGTGAACGACCAAACGAGCACGAAAATCCGGCCCGTGAGAAGCACTATAAAATCCCGTATCCGCTGGGTATAGTTCCAATGCCAAAACTGAAGATACAGCCGAGGACGATGGGGACCGCGTGAGCCTTTTATATATCCATGAGGCCAGCCCTCCAGGATATTTTCAAAGAACCTAGAAGTATCCAGCGCAACAGCGTATTTTTGCAGCACCACTCGCTATTCGCGTTGAGTACCGTAACAATATCAATAATATGCAAACCTTTACTTATTGCGTTGTTTGAATAACAACGCTTATTGTCATTGAATTTCTGCTTCACATTTATTTAAATGTCTAACGACATTTACACCAATGTAATCCATTAGACCCCTTCACTTTTTGTGAACGAAGTTCAGTCTTAGACTTAGGGTTCGTATTTTAGAGTCACAGGGGGGGTTAGGTTAGGTAGGAAGAAAACTTGTAGCGAATTAAGTTAAAAAGTCCCGCGGGGCCGCCGGAGGCAAATAATTTGTGGAGTCCTTATCTACGGCCCTGGAGAGTCAACTATTCTCTGAAAATCGTTATTTTTCAGTTTTCGCTTACTTATTAAGTAGTAGCTACTGACTCTGTTCGTTTTAGTGTTTTACTGCGGGCCATGGGTTGAAGATCCGTGGTTTAAATTATTCAGTTGACGAAAAGAAAGGTGGTAAAATATGACAAACAAATTTTAAAACCATGCATTCTGAAAAAATATAGATCATAATCTGTCCGCGCACTTACTACTACTATTACTACTGCTTTTTAAATCTTCTTAATCAGTTTTTCATTTCTAAATATGTTTTAGTTTTGAATGCGTTCGTTCCCTCGTAGAAATGCATCTGTATAAGACAATTACTTCTGGAATGGTAACTTAAAATCTATAATCTAGCATATCTTACTTATTTAGAGAAATTTCACAAATTTAATCCTATACCTATCGTAAAAACAAAAACCACTTCCATTAAATTAAAACTTTTTCCAAAATTGGATCATGTATGCAACAATGTGTATTTTAATATTCAGAAACTCTGCAGCTTCGATATTATTTTTTTATCCTCGACTGTACATCGCATTTAAACTCGATTTACGAAGTCGCATACCCGAAAATGATATTATTAGATGATTAGATTTATTAATAGGGCCGAAGCAAATTACTGCACCTTTATAAACAGAATATGTAGTTTTAATTGCCACTGGCTTATATTAAGTGGCAATATTGGGAAATTCGAGCAATATTAAGGGAATTTTCACCTCTACACTTGTTGATTTGATATTTAGGGGAAGCCCCGGTCCCTCATCATTGATTCGGGGGTGAAACCAGCCTATTCTATCTCCCTTAGCTGTTTACCTTTGATTTCAACTACACTGTTCGGTGTTTATTCATTTAGAGGGGTCTTTGCTTCACGAACTAATGAAAATTAATGAATTGCCTTGCCGAAGGCTTATGAACCAGTGTCTTTATCTATTCTCCTCTATAATGGTGTTTAGGGATTTTATTGATGTGTTTCAGTTCGTAAAACATGTATCGAAATCACTTTCTCATAGGTTATAAGTATGTAATAGAACAAATGTCCGGACGAAGATCCGTGTCTTGTATTATCCATTAATGTATTTATAACTTTCCCTAACCATTTTGAAGTGATTCATCTTTAAGATTGTAGTTCATAGAACATAGATTAAATTCAGGATTTAATAAGTAGTTTGAATGAAGGAAATTAACAGCATAATAATTTTAATACAGTTAAAGGTTAAAAGAATATGAAATATGATAGTCGAGCTAAAAGTTGTAATTCGTGATCTATAATCACGAATTACAACTTTTAGCTCGACTATCATTATACAGGAAGTCAGGCAAGTGGCGAATCTCCTTCCCCTTCATTTGTTGAACTATGTTATGCGGTAATATCAAGTATACATGGTGATTCAATAAAGCTGCAAAAGATTCAAGTTTTATTTTTCAAATGTGACCCCATATTTTTATTAAATTTTAATATTCTATACAAATTTCTGAACATGTTCATATGACGCACTATGTGCTATATTTAGCTGGTTTTTAATAATTATTGACTCTTAAAAGCATTCCTTATCTTGCACCGTGTATGATTTAGTAAGGCTACCTTTATCTAAGCTATTACGAATAGCTGTACGAATGTTGTTGGGCAGCTCATAGGTTAAATTTTGAGTGTATGTCAATTTTCACCAGTTTAGCCATTAAATGTATAACATTCTTTGAATGTACCTTGAATGAATAATATTTACCCACTTATTTAGAAGACCTCTGCAGGTCCGTTAACAAATGTGGTTCAAACATGAAGGGCCTCCTCATTTCGCTCATTATGTACGGAATCACTGAGGACAATAGCCCTGATAGATGGGTAGGAAGAAGAGGGCATATTGGTTGGTCTGCAAGGTCACCCGAAATAACGCCTTCTGATATATTTTTTTTCATTTGGGGATACGTCAAGTCAACAAGTTTATACTCCCTCTAACAGACTTGGAAGATATAATTTTGAACATTAGGAACGCGTTTTCAAAAATGTTTTCACAAATTCTGCAGATGTGTATGGTTGAAAATAATAGAATATTGCGGTTATATTTTGAATAAAATGGTTATAATTTCGAGCATCTTAAAATGTATGACTTAAGTCGTTTTGATTTTTCTTTTGTTAATTTTATCTATAAGCTATTACGAATAGAATATGCTTTCCATATGGAGGTTGTTGGGCAGTGCAATTTTGAGGGTCTGACAATTTTTACGGGGTGCCTCATGAAGAGTTTGATCATGAAATTTATAACATTCTTTAAAGGTAGCTTGACTGGGGATGTGCATACATTTTAAATAAAATATTTGCCCACTTTCCCACTTATTTAGAAGAAATACATTTGCAGACCCGTTAACAAATATGATTCGAATATGAGGTGCCTTCTCGTTTCGCTCATTATTTACGGAACCACTGATTACAACTATCTTGATAGATTGGTGGGTAGAAAGAAGAGGGCATATTGGTTGGCCGGCAAGGTCACCCGACCTAACGCCGTGTGATTTTTTTTTTATTTCGGGATCCCTCAAGAGCTAGTTTATTTAGTCCCTCTAACAGACTTGGAGGATATAACAATAAAAAATTAGGAACTCGTTTTCAAAAATGTTTCCACAAATTCTGCAGATGTGTCTAGCTGAAATAGAAGATTGCAGTTATGCCTTGAACAAAATGGATATACTTTCAAGCATCTAAAAATTTCTTATGCTAAGTCGTCTGGTTTTCATTTCGTTAATTTTTGTAGTTTGGTAAACTTACTTTGTTGGAATTACCTTGAATGGCAAATTTAAATTCTATTTATCCCTTTTAGTTTTACTTATTCGCAATAGTTTACGGAATTAAGGTAGATTTACACCAAATCTTGGGGAAGGAGTTCGTGCAAGTACCAATATCTAAAAGCCAGTTGACTGTAACTAAATAGTGTGTCCTATAAAAGATATTAAGAAATGAATGTACAATTTTAAAATGGATTAAAAATACATACATCCCGCCCTGCGTTCTTGAAGCACTCTATGCTTAATCAGCCTGTAGGTTTTTATTTTCTGTCCGATTTTCGAGAAGTTTTTTTCCCCTGTATAGGAAATTTATTGGCTTTAAGAGACTAGAAGCTTATTTTTTGAGAGTTACTAAGTCTAACTTATATAGCATGATCAATAAACTGATTTAAAAACAAATTTGAGAAAATCCAAAGTTACCATGAATCTTCAAAAGAGATTATTCATTTTTCTGCTACTAAGATACTTGGACCATTGTCTCGATACGTTTTCGCATTTTTATTCTAAGTTGATTATTAGAAGACATATTTCAATTTTGTGATTAGTTTATTAATCACCGTATATAAAGTAGTCAGCCAATAAAATTTCATATTCAGGAGAAGAAAGTCTTCGAAATCGGACGGAGGCTGTTGATCTTTTGATAAATAGCAGATTGCCTATGTCCATATGTTGAGCGCTTTGGTTCAAAGGCTACCAGACCACCGAATATTAACTTAATATTCGGTGACCAGACTAAGTTGTATTAAACATTTTTCCAATCGTTGGGAGGATGATAATAGGCAGGTGTGTCGCTTGGCTTTCTATGTATAACCGTTTTAGACAGTGACCCATCTTATGTATGTTATTTCGTATGTTTA
This sequence comes from Pissodes strobi, assembly GCA_016904865.1. Taxonomy (NCBI): domain Eukaryota; kingdom Metazoa; phylum Arthropoda; class Insecta; order Coleoptera; family Curculionidae; genus Pissodes; species Pissodes strobi. The sequence goes on from MU182093.1 coordinate 97,640, forward strand.
AAATGTTCCTTGTGTTGCTAGTTAAAAATTGCGGCTTAGGGAGTGAACAGTGTTGATCCCTTTTTGCTGTTCAGTTATTATGAGCATCATGCTTACTGTAGAGTACCTAGTGCTTTCTAGAATGTGGATTGCGTTCTCCAGAATGGTCACTATCAAAGTTCTAAGGGTCACCGGGGCTATTTACAATAAATTAAATTTATAGCGTAATGATTATAGTACAGATATAAGCCAAAGAGCATAATAGGTTTTAATATGATATGTGAAGCATGTGCTTGTTTTTTGGCAATTAGCCGCATGTGTTGAAAAACATTATAAGCTGTATAAAATGAAAATAACGCTTAATCGACCTTCAAAAACTTTACGTTTAAAGACCTTAATTTCCCCGTTAATTTCATGTCTCAATTATATAAAAATGAGACATTTAAAATTATCAATGTTACTAGAAGAACCATTATAATTTTTAAGATCCTTGCCGTGCATATTTCTCTCGATATTTCTGTATTAAAATATATTTTTATTATTATAGTAGGGATTGCATTTCTTGCATTTGGAAATAAAATATTTTTTCTTATTATTTTAATATCTTTATGTCGTCATATTAATACCTTTATCACTTCCTTTTTAAATATGCCGACGGATGCGGTTTACAGGAGGACAAATCGACAAAACTTGATTTTTCATAAAAAAGTAATTCTTGATAGACGGTTTTGCTTTCTAAAGAAATAAGATTCACGTTAAAATATTTCATGTTCCTATATGCAGAAAAGTTGTTATCGTAAGGTCAGGGATTCTTTGGGGTTCATAAAACGGCCGTTTTTTACAATCCATCTGAGTCCAAATTGTGGTAAGCCATACATGTACCAACTCCTGCGGAAGATATAGAAATGGACCAAGAGGGTTGCAGAAGGCAATGTGGTATTTTTTGAAAACTTTAGTGAAGTTGATTTTAGTGAAAGAGTATTTTGCATAACTCAAAGTTAATACATTTATCACTTCGTTTTAAATATGTCGACGGATGCGGTTTATAGGAGAACAAATCGACAAAATTCTTGATTTTTCATAAAAAAGTCATTCTTAATACACGGTTTTGATTTGTAAAGAAATAAGATTCACGTTAAAATATTTCATCTTTTACATGCAGAAAAGTTGGTATCGTAAGGTCAGGGCTTCTTTGGGGTTCATGCAACTGGGCTATTTTTTTTTACAATCCATCTGAGTACAAATTGTGGTTGGGCCATTCATGTACCGATCGTGTACATTGTGCGTTAATCATGTACCATTCGTGCACATTGTGCGGTCATATAAAATGGACGACATTGAAGATTTGAACATCGCCATAGTTTTGGATATTGTAAATTGTCTTATATGTGAAATAGACTTTGAAAAATTCAACGACATTGCAGAAAACGATGTAAATCATTTTATGGAAATGGAATCAGAACCAACTCTTGGAAAAGAAATGGAAATTAACCAAGAGGATAATGTTGCAGAGGGCAATGTGGTATTTTCTGAAAACTTTAGTGAAAGAGCATTTTGCGTCACTCAAAGTTATGTAAGCATGGAGACATATCCTCGTAGAGTGAAAAATGTATTATGATATTTTGTGTTTTGCTCTTCACGAATATTTTCTGCTAAATTGTTTTCATAGACATATTAATACTCATTATAAAAAAAGGTTGAAATATTCACCTTATGATGTAAAGTGGTGCAGTTTGCTCAAGATCGTTATATCATAACTCTGTAAAGTCCTTGTGTGTACTGTAATGTTACTAATGGGCTTCTAAAATTGATTCAGACACTCATATTCCTATATTACCATATTAGATAGAATTATTTAAATATTTTTGTATTTAACTATTAAATTATAGTCTAACTTTACAAATTTTGAATTCCCTATAACTACTATTAAAAATATTATAGTAGTTGTAGGATAATATCAAAATTGAATTTTGTAATCATATTAGAAATTTTAATAAAATTAGAGGGAGCTATTTAAATATTTTTATTTAACTAGTATAATGCAACATAACTTTACAAATTTTGAATTCCTGGTAACTACTAAGTATTTAAAATATTCAAGTAGTTAGAAGTTAGAAGGATAATATCAATATTGAATTTGTAATTAGTTTAAAACTTTTAATAAAACGTTGATCCTAATTAATATGTAATAAAGCTTAGACATTTCTAATGAGAATTATTACTTTAGAATTAAATAAGAAATTTTAAGAAATTAGGCAGCTCTATTTAATTTTTTTTTTGTATTTAACCCTTAAAATACAACCTAATTCAATTAATAACTTGCATATTATTATAACATAAAAATACATAAGAACATATACACTAATTTAATAAAATGTTAATCCAATAATTTAGAAATTAGTTATTTCTAATTCAACATTATTTGATAATAATTAATAATGTTTAAAATAAATAATTTATTAAAGTAAAATTGGATAATTTATTTACTTACTTATACACTAATTAAATTAAATATTCATTTTAATATTGTCTTGAAAAACTATTAATATTTTCACCAAAACTTCAAGTTTCAATTATGTTTTCTAGTGCGTTGTGGTAGATCTTTTGAGGGTAAATATTCATATTATGATAATATGATGTAATATCATAATGGCAGTTAATCGTTTTTCTAAATTGCAACCTTGACAGACTGCTTCAAATTTTTATGGGTCGCTAATATGTATGGGAAATGTCGATTATTGGATAAATATACAGGGTATCATAAAAAGTCAAATACAACAGCTTTAGGGTTCTTCAGTGTCTATTAGGCGGTAATAATTTTAAGTATACAGTGTCGTTCATAAAGTCGTGGCACATTGTAACAGTTCGATTTTGCCAATGTTAAAATTTCATTTATATGCCGCATTTAGGGAAAAAATTATGCTGTATTTTGGCACTCATCGGTTTATTAATTCTGAATTTAATAATTCGCTTGAAATTGCCTCTTTTCTCAATGTAAAAATTAACTATATTTTAAGTATAGGTTAGCTATATATTTGTATTCTTAATCCATTGTGACTATTGATTTTAGTTGATAAGCGAGGTATGTACCTTATTAATAATTTAAGTTGGCCTGATTTACATTATATTATCGTAAACAGCCAGCGAGTCGATTTACATTTCTAAAGAATTCTGTTAGCCTGCAAATACGCTGCATTTGACTTATTGAACCATAATTTAATTTCAGTTTGAATATTCTATTATCTTTTGAGAACCCTAGGTTTGTGTTCCGGAGATCGTTTTTGGACCTCTGCTTTAAATATATTTCTCGTTTGGTACGGCCGACTAGTTTTTGTGTGGTTCATGCCAAATAATAGGAATGGGTTAAGTATCGCGCGTTTTTCATTCTCGATTTAGATTTTTGAAGGCTTATTATTCCTGTTAGAGCATTTCCTAGCCTTCCTGGAAGAATGTAATTTTAGCTCACTATTCGTGGCTTCCGCCGTCATTTATCATAATAATAAGCGAGAATTAAGGCGTTTATTTTCTTAGAATTATTCCTTGTATCGAATCACTCGTCAAGTTTTCAGCCCATTACTACTTGTGTATTTTATTTCGAAGGCAAATTGACGGCAGACGGAACGTTGGAGAGGTCTTTTCTAGTTTGCTCGCCTGGGGAACGTTTGCAGGTATAGCGAGAAACTGCACGTTTTAAGTATTGTGATATAATACAACCCTTTTGCTGGGGGATTTACTGTGTGGTGTCTGTTTGTGTTTTAACACGACCGATTTTTCGGGCTCTACAAGCTGTACTAGGTAAGCATTTTCTCTGGATTCCTTTTTCTGTGGCCTATGAAGCACGTGACCGCCATTTGCTTTTCCCATGTGTTATCTTATCTACTCCATTTTATCTGATTCGAATTTTTATTTTAATGCAACTTTAATTTTGATCATATGGGGAGTTTATATATTCTTTCAGTGGTGATTCATACCTATCTTTTTATATTCAAGTTACCTGGACCTTAATATCTCTTTTATTTGCTTTATGGCACTGCAAGTCCATGAGTTTTTTTTTGTCTGGGAAAATTTGTTTTATAAAGAAGATGTATTTATGCAAAGAGGGAGGGGGTCTATGATTTTTATTAAAGTAAGGGGGCTTCATTTAATGCGTACTGGATTATTTCAGGGTTCTTCTGCTGGGCCAGAAGTTTACTTGATGAACCAATTTATTCTGCTGGGCCAGAACTTTAATTAAAGAACTGCAACTTTTTCTCTGAAAGGCCGGAAGCAGGTCCACAACCTTTTTTTTCTCTGGAAGGCTAACGAAAGGCCTTAACTGGTGGTTCCCGCACTAGAGGCCATCGACAGAGTTCGACGACGGGATTTGGGTATAAGTTTTGTGTCTCATTGTTGCTTAAGTTTACTCTTCGTTTGCTTTTATTGATATAAATCAAACATTGAATTGAGGTAGCTCATTGATTTTAATTAATTTAATTTACATTTATTCACTGGTTTATCGGACCAGTTAATCTAATTGCTTTGAGTTGTTTTCTCATTTTAAAAGTCAAGCGCCATTCTTTTCATTCATTAGTCGGCAGATATAACTGCTCTGAATTTTATCTTTTTATCATCTGAATCAAGCTAACCATAGTTTTAATCTGATCTGGTGCTTTTATTAACTTCTCAAGCTTTTTTTGATCTAATCATTGTGTCCGCTCATTGCGGCCTATTATCACCATCAGTGCAGCTATTAGCGCACGCATACCTAGTTGTAAGAAGCTTAGTCTGCGTCAAGTGATCACTTTGAGAAGTAGTGTTTAGTGCATTTAGTGATAAGGCATATAGAACCGAGGTTTTCCAACTGAATTGGTCTCTGTACGTACAATCTTCATATTGTACTCTGTTTATTTTATTAATTACTTTAAGTCATTTAACATTCTTTTGTCTACTCAACCACATTTTACTATAACCATTTTCTCCAGATAGATTGTTGCTGTGTTTGCAAAAAAAAATATTTAGTAGCAAATATAGTGTCCACTAAATTTTTAGATTGTGTTTTCTTGATAGATTAAGTTGGTTGATTATAGTGCCATAATTATTCTCATTTTCTTGAAAGTTTGAAATTAAGTACTAAGAACTGGTTAATTTTATGAGCGAATCTAGCCACTCGGTACAACACCTGCCGAGCTTTTTCCGTTTAGCTGGCTAGAACGGGTGGCGCTCAAACGACCCCACGACAGGGGCCGGGCTTTGTAACGCGACTCTCCGGGGCTAGGTTCATTTTTTTTAATTAATTGGGAAAAAAATCTTTGGGTTTAGTCAGGAAAAAAACGTGTTGCAACATCAAAGTCTCATTTTTTTAAATGGGACCTCCTGTATATTATTGGATATTTGAATGCTTCCTTCAATTTTAAGCAAAAGTTGCAATACACTGAATGTACCTACATTCAACCGTTTTCGAGTTATAGAGTTTTGATTTTGAAATGTATACCGAAAATCATTAAATTTCAGCCTCGATTTAAGCTTATTTTATAAATCTGTAAATGCTGACATGACAACGAATGTCAATTAATATTAAGTGTCGTTTTCGGGCAAAATGGCATCTTTAAATGAAACCGAACGCATCGAAATTTTAATGATGGTAGGGTATGGTGATAGAACCGCGAAGCTTTATGGAAGTAATGAATTTATTTAACGAATTGCACTGAATTTCCAAGTCTACAGTTTCAAGAACTTTGAGTAGCTTTCGTGAGACTGACAGTGTCAAAGATAGACCTAAAGTAGGAAGGCCAGTAACAGTGACAAACGAAGAGAATTATTTGGGTGTAATATTGCATGTGGTGGAGAATCCGAAAACTTCGATACAAAAATTGGCATTATAAATCACAATATGAGTAGATATTCAATTCAAAAGATGGCCAAGCGAGAAAAATTTCGCCCGTATAAGATCCATATACTGCAAAATGCAGATGATTTTGACCGCAGAATTCCCTTCTGCGAAATTATTATGGTTAAGTTGAGCTAAAATCTAATTTTTTTTAAATAATATTTTGTTTTCTGACGATTCTACATTTTGTTTGAATAGAAAAGTGAACCGGCACAACTGTAGGTACTGGTCAGATAAAAATCTACATTGGATGGAACAAGTTCACACCCAACGACCGCAAAAAGTCAATGTTTGGTGAGATATTATTGGTGGACATATCATAGGAGCCTATTTTATTAATGGAAATTTAAACTCTGTTCGATATTTGACTTTTGCGAGAATCAATAGTTCCAAACCTTGTTCGATTATTTCTGAACAATAATGATCCAAATTTAATAGCAGAAATATATGGATTTAGCATGATAGGGCATCTCCGTATTTTGGAGTACGGGAATTTCTAAATCAAACCTTTCCTGGCAAATGTTTAGGAAGGAGTGAAACCATTGATTGACCAGCTAGGTCTCTCGGTATGACCCCGCTTGACTTTTTATGTGGGATCATATTAAAAATTTAATTTACAAAAATAGACTCCAAAATGTCGAAGAGTTGCAAGCACAGATCAATCATGAAATACACCACAAAATTTTGTTCAGCGGATTCATTATTGTCAAGAGTTAATGAAGAACACTTTGAGCACCTTATAAAATAGGACTGTAAACCCAAATTTTATATTTTCATTAATAACTGTTCTTATAACTATATACCTAGGAATTGTTTAAGTAATATAAATGGTTGAATTTAGGGATATTATGTGTATTACAATTTTTGCTTAAAATTAAAGGGATAATTGAAATATCCAATAATATATAGGGGGTTTCATTTTAAAAAATGCAACTTTGATGGGCCCCGATGTTATAGCGGACTCTGCATACTTAAAATTATTAATACCTCATATAGGCATTCATTTAAAACTTTTGTGTTAACTTTTTTCGTTACCATATTTTATATTTTACCCAATAATCGATCGTTCCCATATATATCAGCGACCCTGTATAATCATATAAAATAAACAACAATGTTTCTTGGAATTTTATGAATTTCTGCTGAATTTAATAGCAGAACATGATGGCTATATTAAATAGCTGTTTATGAACTGTTTTCTTTTTGATACTTCAATTACCTCTGCATTCTCAATTCCAGGTAAAGAAGTCACCTACACAAAAGTTTGTTTCCAAGTAAGTATGTCTAAATGTTATTTTATACTTGTAAGCTTCTATTAGTCCGGTGGCGTCTGACCCTAGTAAAATGGATATAGCTAAACTATCAAAAACTGCTTGGGAAATTATTGTAAAAACATGGTATTCAATGTTTTCTAGATATTCTCCATCACTAAATTACCTGCATCAATGATCTGGTCAATCAATAGTCTGCATTAAATGTCGCTGTCGGTGATTTAAGTATTATCCACATGAAATACGCCTCCAATCTGGTATCAGCGCCGTAACTAGAGCGTGGCAAAGTCGTCAATTGCTGCGGGCGCGAGCTTTTTGGAGCCGCCAAATACCTCGAGAAAAAAGGTTTTTCAAATTAAGAAAAAAAGAACAGAACCATATTTATTTAGGCAAGGCAAGGGTAGAATAATTCGAGTTCAGATTCTGATACTGCTGATTCAAGATCATTTCTAAAGTTGCTTGTGGACTATAAGTTTGTATGTCTTCCTGTTTTCTGAAATGTGACTTTAGCTAAAATTAGCAAAGTTATATACTCCTGCAGGGATAATCTGCAATGGTACTGGATGGGTCTAATTTAATAAAGGGGCTTGTTGAAAAAATTCAATCTCTTGGGAAAATTTACTTGAAAATGTATTGCTAAAAGCTAATCAAATTTCTAAGTCCGTGGATATGGAGCCAGAATTTACAATGAGAGAAGAAGAAAAGTTAAAAGTTGGCAGGCGAGCTTTGCTCTGATGAGGCAAGCAATTTAAATCAAATTAACAAAGTTAAAATCTTGTGCTAGGCAAATTGTTGATGTAATTCTATCTCACCTGAATTCACGGTTTTGTGATCGTAAAAGCATTACAGATTATTTTAGTTTTTTAATCGGTAAATCACTTAAAGTGTTTTCTGCAGCAGACATAGATTTAAAATATGATCAATATTTAGACGCTTTCGAATGTGCTAACGAAATTGACAGTGTTAGGTTTCAAGTAGCTTCTCAGATTGAAGGCTTAGAATCTCTAAGCCATCTAGAAATTTTAAAATTAATTAGAAAGAATGAGTATATTTGTATATTTATATATTGATATTGCTCTTAGCGTGTTTCTTACATTGCCAGTCACTACAGCTTCATGTGAAAGTTCATTTAGTAAATTAAAATTAATCAAAAATTATTTAAGATCATCGACTGGACAGGACAGGCTTACTAAGTATAGAAAAAAATTTATTCTTATCTATAGATTTTAACGAAGTAATTGATGACTTTGCTACTTGAAAAGCGAGAAGAGTGTAGTTTTAGTATGTTTTTTAAATACCTACCAAAGTTTTGCTATAATTTTTGTTTTTTATGATTTTACATAGTATAGGTAGATATTCGTTTATTTTGTCTTTTTGCTCTTATATGTAATATCAAAGTTTTTCTTTTTTCGCATTTCATGTTACTAGATATATTATATTTATAATAATATATATTATTATACCTGTGTGTAATATTTTTATAGGGGCGCCAACTCATCTTTGGCCGCGGGCGCGAAATTCCTAGTTACGGCACTGTCTGGTATTATCGACAATACAAAAAAAAAGCCACGACAGGCAATTTTGAATTTTATAATTCTTTCTGACTGTTAAATAACAGATAAAAATTCCCAATTTTATAAAAAGTAAAATAAAATACCTAATATTACATCATTCTTACGCAAAGACACGGACCGCCAGGAATCGCTATTCGGTTATAGTTATACTAGTTCACTAGTTTATAGTATATTTAAAATTCGCCCGGCCTATTGGGAAGACAGCCTTGCCGGACTATATTGTTTTGAGTTAATGTTTAATACAAATTACAGATTCATGTGTATTAGACATGCCCATACTTTATGTTATATTGTTTTTTACGCCACTCCTTTAATTGATTTATTAGACGTATACATTTGTACTTTAATGAAATGTATTAAGATACAGATGATTTTGAGTTTATGACCAATCAAAATGGGACAACACAAGAATATATACTATAGAATAGTGTATAGTGTATAGAACTCACATTTAGTAGCTATTAAAACACATGCATTTATTTAATGTTGACCAGTGGTGTCGACTAGACCTAACCATGTTTAGATAAAAAAAATATTATATCAATGAAAAATTCTTATCTGCGTACCTACATATAATATTGCATAAATAATGTAATTAAATTTCCACAAATACGAAACCAAAAAGCTTATTTTCATTAGCAAACGACGAGAGTGCGAAAGCCCAAAGCAAAACAAACAAAACCGTGTATGCTCGGGTCGGGTCGGTTCTCGAACAAACGAAAAAGAAAAAAAGGATAGATAGCGTTTTGAGGCCCGTCAAAGTTTAAAAACGTTGTGTGTGAGTTGAAATAATATTAGTATAAATATCTTCTCTGACGTACAGGGTGGCCCGTTTCAGAAGGGCCTATACCTTATCTCGAAAACTGCGAGGGTTGCAAAAAAAATTAAATACAATAGTTCCTGGCAAAATGAACTTATTTTTTTACATTTTTTAATCGTCACTTTTTTATACAGGGTGCTACAAATTCGAGTGCATGCATAGAGATCTCGGGAACCGTAAGAGATACGAAGTCGGTTAAATTAAGGCAAACTTGTGCAATTTGATGCCCAACAAGATGCAGTTTTGAAATTTAAAAAATTCCGAATAGTTCCGGAGATATTCGTAAAAAACCGAAAAGCAGCTATTTAATTTTTATTTTAAGCTGACTTTATTTAAAGAGAGAATATAACATACATTTAACATTAGTATTGCCACTTTTTCTCCTTTATAAAATGGCAGCATGAAATTTTAAATCTGACGTTTCGTGTCCGGGCCCCCATCATCAACTTCTTTTTTTTAAATAGGGACCTGGATTTTTTATTTCATTTTTGAGAAGCCTTTGGTCTCCCAAAACCAACGATGTATCACACTTGTCCAATAGCGGTAACAAATATTCTCGCCCCATCTCTGTCTAACACATTATCTCTTATGGAAAAAATCTAGATTTGTTGATATATTGATAAGTGTGATACATCGTTGGTTTTGGGACAACAAAGTCTTCTAAAAATTGAAATAAAAAATTCAGGTCCGTATTTAAAAAAATTAACTTGATGATGGGGGCCCGGGAACGAAACATCAGATTTAAAATTTGATACTGTTATTTTATAAAGGGGAAAACGTGGCAATAATAATGTTCAGTTTATGTTATATTATCTCTTCAAATAAAGTTAGGAAAAAATTAAAATAAAATAGCTGCTTTTTACGAATATCTCCGGAACTATTCGAATTTTTCAAATTTCAAAACTGCATATTGTTGGGCATCAAATTGCACAACTTTGCCTTAATTGAACCGACTTCGTATCTCTTACGGTTCCCGAGATCCCCATGCATGCACTCGAATTTATAGCACCCTGCATACAGGGTGGTCAAACAATGTATATTTTTTTAAATGAATTTGAACTTGAATAGCTCTTTCAAAGACAAAGTCAACGATATATATATGAGCATGGGCCTGTGATGCACCGTTTCGAACTTACTAACGATTATCTTCAGAACTGATGCAATTATTTAACCGCCATGGATGCGACGCTGATTGACTTTTAAAAAATTAATGCCTATTCTTTTCTACACGATGGTGCTTTTAATCAGTCAATGTTCCAATTTAAGGTTCACAAATTGTTAATTTTCGCACCCTGTATGTTGTTTTATTTTTTGAATAGCCACTTTAATAGCAATTTGCTCTCAGACAATATAGAGCCAAATTTGCCAAATTATACCAGCAGTTTCGACCAAATGGCACTGTTTAAGTGAAAAAAAGCAGGCGCCAATCGGTTTTTGATGAAAATATGCAACTGGATATTCTTCTGCATTTTGAAAATATACTCCAGAGACCTCCACCCGCCTTGCCGCTTCAGATGTAGAAGCAACACGAACTACACTTCAAACATGTTTAAGAATTAACAGTTATAGGCAATTTAAATTCGCACCAGAACAAACGTTACAAGAAGGAGATTTTAACTTAACTCTTTGCTGCATTATGGTCTTAAATTTGAACCACCAAATATTTGTCAATAGTTGCATTGTGGTACATAATATAAACTACATAAAAGTCGCGTTAACACTTCCAGCACAGCTGCACAGAAAATGTACCACATACTCCCATCTACTTAATATACTGCTGTGACGGGCATGGTTTAGTTTTCCGCGGGAATTCTTTATTTTCGTTTCCAAACACGTGTTTCTCTCGGATAAATGCAGTCAGTGTTTGTATTCTTGTGCCACTAGGGTCTGAAAAATTAGGTAAAGACTCGAATTTAGCAATATAATGATAGATAGACATTTTTTTGATAGCATATTTCAAAATATCATTTGGACTGGACCGATGCCGATGCATCAATATGCCGTGTTATTTAATAGAAAAAGTACGCATTATTGGAGTTCAGAAAATACAAGATGTGTTTTTGAAGTAAACAAGCAGGGGGGAAGATCCGTGAACGTATAGTGCGCAATCTGGAAATCTAGAATTTTAGGACCCATATTTTACCAACAAAATTTAACATCCGTACGATATTTAAGCTTATTAAGGAACGGAATTCGACCACTTATACATAATAATATTCCCCAAAGGGAGCATCCAAACTGAATTAGGCAGCAAGATTGAGCTTTTTACTATCGAAGTGCTGAAATTATTCGTTTTTAAACGAAAATTTCAGAGAACCGATTGGACAAAACGGAACCATCTCCTAGCCAGCGAGGAGTCCAGATTTGACTCCGATGGACTTCTTTTGTGTGGCACATTAAAAGATATGGTTTAAAAAGATAAACCGTCAACAGTTTTGGAAGTGCAGCAACGAGTTCGCACGGCAATAAACTATCAGAATGAAACGAATTACGTCTCAAATGCCATGCACCATTTAGAAATAACATATTATTATACTACTTGTATTCTTCAAACCGGCGGACATATTGAAAATCTAATTTAATTAATTTTACTTCTAAGTAATATGCTATGCATTCGGGAACGTTTGTAATTGGTGTTAATTTTTTTTGCCATCATTTACGTAGACATTAGACATTTAGACGTACGTCATTTGCGAAATTTGGCAACATTGTGCAAAGTTTGATATTCTGTTTTAAGCACTGAAAAATTGCTTGAAATTAATATTTATTGCTAACAAACAATATGATTTTATAATCGTTGTACACATCAAATAAAAATAACTTTAAAACAGATAAAATTATTTTGATTCAAATACGTGAAATTATTTGGTACAAATACCCAAAACATTGGTTTAAATACCCGGCCTAATTAAATTAAAACGCAAAGCTTTTGGAACAAATATAGCATATTATATTCTAAAACCTTGTGTTTTTGTTCCAAAAACTTTGTTTTTTAATTTAAATAAGTCGGTTATTTAAACCAATGTTTTGGGCATTTGTACGAAATAGTTTCTTTTATTTGAATCAAATAATTTTTATTTGGTCGAGTCTGTTCAATGTTTACTATTTGTGTTGGTGATGACCTAAATAAAAAAAGAAATTTTGGCTGTTGCAAATATGTGTTATTCTTTCTAAAAGGACTATTTATTGACATTCAAATAAGCCATAACAAATATGTAGCTTAAAAAAAACTATTATTATTCTTAAGACGTGTTAAGGTTTTAGCTGAAATAAACTATATGTCTTAGTTTTCTTTTAATTGTTAAATAATCCAAAATCCGAACCCTATCTAACTCACCGAATTGTAAATGGCATGTCAGAACACTTAACTTTTGATTACCAAATTCATGACATGAACAGTTGTCCACAGTAAATAAAATAAAAGTTTAAAAGGGATATCCAAGAAACATTTTTATTCAAGGGTATTAAAAACAAAGAACCAAACGAGTATTCCCAAAATATAAATAAAAACTATAATCAGATTATTTTGTCTCTGCTTATGACTGGTTTTGAAAGTTAAATCATTTTTATAATGAAAAAAACATATTTTTTCTTAATACTAGATATGAACATAAACACATTATGGGATAAGTTGCACTACTTATTAATTTTAGCGGTAACTCACTACTTTTTATAAAAAAGTACTAACATTATAGAGTCCATAAAAATTTTATCATATAAAAATAGTGAAAGGCCGTAATATTTTACTTAATTAAACTAATAGGACATACAACTACCTCTCCAGCTCCAGTATAATGAGCATTGAACGGAAATCGCACCAATTCTATTGTTAGTAACGACATTAAATCGATTTCCATTAGGCTACGTAAAATTTTGATGCCGTTAAAATTTTGATCTAAAAATAAAACAACAATAACTAAAACAAAAATTAATAGAAACAAAACAATTGTGACTGATGTTCACGATGCTATTTGAATAGCTTGCTACATTGTTTAAAAGTATATCTTATCCATTTAACTAAAATAATTATTTTTTTCAAATACTATTAGATTTAATCGAAATAAAAAACAATTTGTTTCAAAACTGTACTTCCACGGATCAACCATTTATTTATTCAGATTGAATAAATAGGGATTTGAAGTACCTATCAATTAATATTATATTATGTAGGTACAAGAACGAAAAGAACGCCATTGAACTTGTACAAAGTAAAAAGCAAAAATACTCCATTAAGATCGTACGCCAAACTGCCTAAGCGTACTGTTATACACTATTGTAGGCGTATATCGCGTGAATTCATCTGCATTTCTAGGTAGTAACAGGAGATAATAATTTTTAATTACTAGTAAAATTTACGCCATTTTGATTATGAGAGGACGCTTCTTATTTACATACGGTTAATTATGTACCTAGCTAAGTAATATAATAAAAACGTAACTTACCTCGAAATGAGGACACAAATGACCCAAGTCCCACTTAATTAATGTAGTTTCCATCACAAATACTAAAAAAATAGCGACCTTTGGCGGATACACTCTATAAAATCTCCCTATAGGACGGCAGCAGAAATGAAACTGAACTGAGGGCAAGAGACGGGGACTGGAGGAGCGTAGAGCGTCAACGCGGCTGCGCAACTGCTACTAGTTGTACGGGACTCGGATGAAGTAATAATATTTGGTCCAATATTCACAATCTTTAATTTAGAGCAAACCTTATTTGTTTTAAATAACGGAGATGTTCGTATCTTTAAAGCTTTAAAGCGAATAAATATGTTTTTAATATGGAAAAAAGTCTTGCTATCACAAGGCAAAGGAATAACCAAGAAAAACCAAACACGCCCAATTATTTAAATTAAAGAAATTTTGTTTAATCTAAGTAATTTTTATTTAAAGCAAATAAATAAAAAGCAAAGAGATATTTATTAAGGTTTTTCCACATTTTTATCAGTGAGTATGACTTCTTAACAATGCCCTGAAACGGTTGTGAACAAGTTGATAAGGACCTAATTCCCAGTTTCATATCTTAATAATTAAAATCTCAGAACCAATTTTTGAATTCATCTGCCAATTAAGCCAAAACGGTAAGTCAGGAACCCATACTATGTTATATATTTAAAATTGCTATTAAAACGGCTATTCAAAAATCGAATAATATACATTTAAGAAAATTGAGAAACGTAACATTTTGTGAAACGTGGCAACATCGCGTATTTAAAAAAAAATGTATTGTAGATTTGATCATTGTCTAAAGAAAAGCATTATTTTCTAAAAAATAATACGTGGAATAAAATTTAAAAAGTTAATGAGCGACCCAACAATGATGGTTTAGACATAACTTGAATTCTGAAGACGATCGCTAATAAGTTCGAAACGGTGCATCACAGGCTCATGCTATATCGTTGAACTATACAAAAAAGTAATAAAATATAGGGCGTTTCATTTCAAAATATTTCACTTTGTTTGACCACCCTGTATATAAAAAAGTGACTATTAAAAAGATAAAAAAATAAATATCATTTTACCAGGAACAACTTTTGTATTTCACTTTTTTTGCAACCCCTTTCGAGATAAGGTGCAGGTCCCTCTTAAACTGGCCACCCTGTACATGGTAATATTGTTAATGTGACGTTAGATACTATAACGTTTAATAATTAGAACTTTTCAAATATTTGCATTTTTGGTTAAAAGTTTAAGGTTTTAAATTGTAATATTAAAATTACTATTCAAGTATTATTAGGCTCACATTTTTGTGTTATCTAAAAAAAACAAGTTTTTTTGACATTATTTTTACAAAGTGTATTATACTGGTACGTAGTTTCTCAATTGTAGGCTCTATATGCGATACATCCACGATGATAACATTTCTGAATTTGAGGCTCCATTTGCCATGACCAGGTATTTTACCTCCTTATAATCAGTAACAATCTATGATTATTATAACTACTCTCAGTTTCTTCTTAAAAAAATTATATTAACTCATTTGCAACTAAGTTGGAGTTACGAATCTTTGACAATTTATACTACAACACAGTTTTATCCACAATATCGAAACAGAATTTTTGCACTCGACGCGCGTTTCGATAATCATGTTAGCATTATCAGGACTGGAAATGATTAAAGCTAAACTTATAATGTACCTAACTCTATTTATACATACCTATTTGCTTAGTCAAGCCATACCAAAAAGCACCAATTCTGGGACCCTATTAGTAACGCTTAACCAACCAATGGACTATACGGGATAGGCCCTCCATACAAACGAGATTCAGGGAACACATAGCTAATTTAAAGTATGGTAGAACAAAAAGGTGTTGCCGAACATGCTTTTGAAAATAATCGTATAATAACAATTAAAATTTAATTTACAATATATCTGACAGGAAATTGTTATATGCATAAGAGAGTATGGAAATTATTAAATGTAAGAATAGTTTTAATAGAGGTAGAGGGCCTATCCCGTGAAGTTCATTGTATTGGTTGAACTAGCTTGACTAATGGGATCCCAGGATTGGTTCTTTTTGATTTCGTTTGATTAAGCAAATAGTTAGTATAAATAGAGTTAAGTAGATAATAAGTTTGGTTCTAAGCTTCGCCTCACGGTGCTAACATGGTTAGTGAAATGCGCATCCAAGTGTAAAAATTATGTTTCAATATAGTGGATAAAACTGTGTGTAGAACTTATTTGCAAGTCGGAAAAATCTATGATATAGATAGTTACCTCCATAATGCTGAATGTTATGGATCAAGTGAAATTATCTTTAGGTATAATATATCAGTTGATTTTACTTACCTTTGTATTTGCATATTCGAATTGTTTCCCTTCTCTTGTATGTCAGAGGTTATCATGATCTAGGAATCTAGGGCATAAAATCATTGTCCACGTTCATTTTGCGTTATTGTACACACAATTTAGAAAAGCCTTTGTCAAATTAATCCACGATTTGCTTCACAATTCCGGATTAAAATCTATACATTTCTTCAAACATAGTGATTGATTACATTTTAATGCTCTATGTGTTTACATTACCATGATACCAAGTAAAACAGCTTGTTTAAGGTTCGATAATAAATTACATTGGGAATGAATTTTGTCAACTTGGATGTTCCGGTTTGTGCTACAGTTTTTTCAACTACGAATGAAAGGCATGTGAATCATGTAGTTATTGTTGATGACGAAGTTGATCATAATCTTTCTTTCTTTCGTTGAAGATTTCGGTGTAACGATTTTTTTATTCAGGCATACTTGTCGAAAAATATGATCGTCCTTGTGATCGAATTTGACACTTTGATTATGCTTTTTGAAGCGGAAAGGGATCCCCATTCTAGAATACAGTGCATATGCCTAGCATTTATAGCATAATCTCTTGTAATCTTGCACTTAGACCAATGCGATCGATGCTCCATTATACGTACTTTGCATACAAGTCGAGTTAAGAGTGCAGAAGAAGTAGTTGCCTTTCTAACATTAGGCTTTACTTACGAATATATTTTCCTTTATTCGATGATATTATCAGCAAAATAATATTTTCGGTGTACTGGATATTCCAATGCTGAATAACCGGTCAATATTTCTTTTCATTAACAGTAGAGACTAAAGTTAAACTTGCTTGTTCTTTGTGGAAATATTTTAGCCTTATAACAAAGAATTTCTTTGGATGCTTCATATTTAATTGTGAAATTTCTATGGTTTCGTACGTTCTTTGACGCCACCTAGAAACGTTTAATTTTATTGTCTATAGCAATTACTGACTAATTCTCTTATAAAATACAAAATCCAGTTTATGCCAAATGAAGGCTTCTTCTATAGAAATGAAAACTCGGATTTGAATATATTTGGTGTTCTCAAGAGAATTTTACATATTTGATAACTAATATTTTTTGTAGGAAAAATTGAACGATGAAAACTTCAGCTTCGAGTTTCCCTACAAATATATTTATCGCCCATTAATGTGTAAAGTTCCGCTGAAATATCCGATATTTTGATATTCTATTTTCACAAAATGTATACAGTACAAATTAATAGCATATATCTCTATTATTTGTAATCTGCAAAATGATAAGCGTATTACAAAACGATAATATAAATGTAACGCCAGTAAAATATAAAATGAGGTATCATTAATTACCCTACTTGGCAGTTGTCGAATATTCCGCTAATTTGTTGCTTTTCTATGGTACAAAGATAGTGTTATTTTTGATTTTCACAGCTAAACACCAATTGATAGAGATGTTCTTTTAAGAACACAAGGGCCCAAATTTATGTTGAATGTTCAAAAGTTTGATTTTCTCGAAAATGACTTGGAATGGAAATTGAGATCTGGTACATTTTTTAGGCAACACTTGAGGGCGTCGACTGACGCCCACGGTCTCAATTTCTTTTAGCCATCCGATTTTTTTGTTTCCGAGTTATTACGTCACACGTACGAATTTTCAAAATTTCGCTTTGATACATGATAACTGGAAAAAATTAAAGAATATTGGTGACATTTGCTGGACACGTTCCTTTTGTCGATTTTCCGAATCCTATTGAAATTGGCGAGAATCGGAAAATTGCGACTATTTTTTTTGGCGTGTATACTTTGGTTTAATATTTTGACATGGCGCTTAGGTAGGAAATATGCAACTTTATACATTTAATTGCCTGAAATCCATTTGAAAAAGGTTTGAAGCAGGAAAAATGGGTTAGATCGGAAATTTTGGACAATTTTTGCTGGTGTAGTTTTTATGGGTTTCATGGCAGATTTCTAGTCACCGATGCATATGGTTAGTCATAGGGGTATGAATGAATGAATCAATGAATAATCTAGATTCTAAATACACTGCGACCTGTACAGATCTATTCTTCACCCCTTCCATGGTGCTTCCGTTGATGTGATTCTCAATCAGAGTAGGTACCTCATCCAGCTTCAGTGCTTTGATAAAAGCTAGGAGTCTGGATGATTCTATTGATGAAAGTTCCTCCTGTTCGACGATGCAGCACCCGAAGCAGGCCATTCGCCTGTTCGCGACCGCGTCGCACTCTATGAGAAGGTGTTCCGGGTTTCCTTCCACTCTTCACAGAACCGGCAGCTGTCCTAGTTTTCAATTTGTATTCTCTCCAAGCGCCTTCTTAACAGACAATTGCCCGTCAGAAAGCCGGTGAGGATGCGGTGATTGTGACTACTCAGTGTTATAAGGTGTTTTGATCTTCCTGGGTGGTTGCTTGACTGTCTCAGAAGATGACAACCTCTTTACTTCTATAGTTTCTGTCTAGGTGGAACTGGGCACATCTTCCTATGGCGTTAATTTCCGCTTGGAATATGCCCGGGTGATTTCCCATTCCTAGCCCAAATACTCCAGCTCCGTTCAGTTCTTGCCCCGTCTGTATACCATTTTATGGTATTTTGCTGCGATGTGAGAATGCTACTTCTTATCACGACCGTGAAGTATTTTTCAAAATTGCATCTTTTTACTATATCTTGCCTAGGGTAGCCCAAGAAGTAGTATAGGCTTTGTCAGGGATGTTAGCAGCTCACTCTTTCTAAGCCACCCCTCTTCGCCCGCACCCCCTCTTGTGATTCTGGTCATTGCTTGTCCAGCTGCTCCCTCTACAACAATGTGTAGAGGTGCGAGGCCCACAGTTGCATCAATTGCTGCTGTTAAGTTTTGATTCCACCTGTTAAGCTTATGCACGCCTGACGTTGTACTTTGTATTGAGAGCTGATTGTATGATCTGCTTTTCCGTTTCCGTGAATCAAACGATCGACCCGCGTATCATCCCCAGGTTTTTCCTGTAAGGCATCGGCTCACCATGAGAGCCCTCGTAGCCTTAGTTACAACGCCTTCAATGTGTTTATTCCATTCGAGTTTGCAGTCCAGCGTGATGCCTAGATATCTGACTTCTGATGCCAATGTAATGTTGGTCCCGTGTATTCGGATAACTTTCATTCTAGGGTGTCCTCTCTTCCTAGAGAAGGGTACTAAGGTTATTTTTGATGGGTTTATTTCTAGCCCCACTGTTTGGCACCATCCTTCCATTGTTTTGATTCCAGCTTGAATGAGTTCGCACATTGTACCCTCGAACTTTTCTCTTGCTGTGATGACAATATCATCAGCATACCCAACACAATGTAGGCCGAGGTCTGTCAGTATTTCCAGTAGTTCGTCCACAACTAGACTTCACATTAGTGGTGAACATACACTCTGTGGCGTACTTCGAGTAATGCTCACTTCTCGTGTCAAGCATCTCACACAACCATCGAGATGTTGTATAGTTCACTCCCCTTCTCGTTAATGCCTTCTTTACAGCTATATGGGACGTATTATCGAAGGCTCCCGCGATGTCTAGGAAGGCACAAAGCGCGATATCTTTCTCATTTAGAGTTTTTTTGTATCATGCTGGTCAGCTGGAATAGTGCGGTCTGTGCGGATCTGCCCGTTCTGTATGCATGCTGGCTTGCATTCAACGGCCGCGTTTCTAAGGGTAGTGGCTCTGATGTAATTGCCTACTGCCTTCTCCATCGTCTTGAGTAAGAATGACGTGGGACTGATTTCTGTGAAGGATTGGGGTATGTCCCATCCTTCTTTCCTATCTTCGGGATTTAGGTGACTTTCGCCCTTATCCATGCTTTTGGTATATATTTCATGACCATACGGCTTCTGGTGACATCTAGAAGGTGTTCCCTATTTTGTCATGGCCTTGTGTAGTATCGCCGCAACTGGAGTAAAGGGGATGTTTTCGCAGAAGGCTCTAAAGCTTGGTTTAGCCTTTCTGATTTCCCTGTTGTAGTTTTTGAGAGCCTCTGTGTAGTCCTGCCACTCTCCGAACCTTTTTGCTCTGTTGAATAGACAACGACCCGGGTTTGGAGGTGTGTCAGGTTATCCTTCCACCATGGGCCCTTTTTGAGCGTCTTTTTGTGTCAGCTGGGCAGCTGGAGCCAAATGCTTCCATTACTGCTTGTTGCGCTATCTACTTTCTTTTCCAATTCTAGGTGATGCCCTATTCGGCCTGGATTGATATATTTGAGATTTACACCCAGATTGGCTTTATATAGTTCCCAATCTGTTCTCCTTGGGTTTCTCTTGCGTTGTTCATTGGTGGTGCTTGCTTCCAGGCTGAACACTATAATCCTGTGATCAGACAGTGATGGTTTATGATATGATGGGCGTTGGCGTAACATCCCAGTAGTTGTGGTGTGTTTTCCCCCTACAGTGGTGCGCTAGCTCCTGCAGTTCAACCGGTGATGTGCGTGGTCCATGCTCGGTGAAATAAGCGGCTGCTATTACAACGTCCTCTTCCTTGTCCATGTGGTGGAGGTTCACCATGATTGAAACAAGATCCTTGGTCATAAATTCTGAAACACAAGTATAATTAATATGATTTTTAATTACTACGCAGGCTCTGGGCATTTCCTGCCTGTTGTCCCATATTACCTTTGAGTTTTTGGTGGTCAGTCCTTTTACCTGCCCCATATATGCCCACGGTTCTTGGATCAGTGCCGGATCTACTCCCGGTTGCCCAACCCACCTAGAAACCGTCACTCGCTGCGCCACTTGACTTCTGGCCACCGAGGCATCCTTGATGCGCAGCCTGAACCGCCGGGTGCACTCCATTTACCTAGATGTTATGATAGCTTACTGGAGTTGTTTTGTAAATGCAAGCCATTAATATTTTGTATATAGTCTTGTATATAATGTGCATGTTGTATATAGTGTGCTGTCCCTGTTTTTAATATTATGAGCTCCTGCTCCATGAGGGCAGTTCAAGCATGGTTTTTGCAAGTTTTTCCATGCATAACCAACCCTACAACAAAATAACATACGTAAAAATGCACTCACAAACTCCAGCTCCGGCTAACTTAAAATGTAGTGACATTGAAGGGTATTCCCATGTAATGTGCAAGTTACTAGCAGTACTACTGCCCTTAGTTTTAAGTAGGCTAACACAAAAGACCCCTACGGGTGTCATTTTGGTAGGCCACGGCGTGGACTGAACAACGCCAGGCGAAACTACCAATTTAGTAGATAGCAATATCTAAGACGTACTTAGGCTAAGTTTTGTAGTTCATTGTATCCAAATAATCAAAATAAATCATGTCAAGTCAAGTCAAACAACCTCGTCACCACGGCAGACGATCCTCTCGCGTAATGTAGGTTTATATGGGCGACCTGACAGCTGGCTTATCCGTTGAGTACTAGGACTGAGGCGGGGTGTTATTCCGCTCGCCTTTGACGATGCTTGTCTTGTCTTCCAGATACTTATCCTCTTCTTCCGTGGGGAGCTCGTTCTCCGAGTGGTCATCTCCCTTTCGTTCCTCTGTCGCGGTTGCGACTTTGGTGGCTGAGGTGGTTGGCCCTTCC
The DNA here is from genome assembly GCA_016904865.1 of Pissodes strobi. Lineage (NCBI taxonomy): Eukaryota > Metazoa > Arthropoda > Insecta > Coleoptera > Curculionidae > Pissodes > Pissodes strobi. The sequence goes on from MU182093.1 coordinate 119,488, forward strand.
TACAGAGCCCCGCAGGTAGCAATAAGGGGTAAATATTATGGAGTTCCCTCCGGTGCCCCCAAGGAATCTTTCGCCACGTTGCTCCCCCAGTGTCACGCCGCCGTTGGGACGATGCCTACCAGCTTTGGCGTGGGTGTACTCCTCTGTCTTCCGACATTAAGCCCCATCACCGCGTCAAGGTCAGTCACTTAAATTCCCCAACGGCCGGAGTCTCGGGTGGCACAAGAGAGCCCCAGAGAGCCCCTACCGCCGCAGAGCCTAGACGGGGGTCATTTGGGGTAAGTAAATATGTATTTTTATTTATCTGAAATCTCATGTAAAACGATTTAAAGCTGTGAAAATGGACCAGGGTCGGAAAGTTTGCATTTTTTTCAAGCGAAAAGCAACTGTTCCTGCCGATTTTATGAGATATTTCGGGGTAAAATTTTGCTTTAAACATCGAAAGATTTTGTGGTAAGTACTCTCAAGTTATATGGTTAAATTGTCATTATTTAGCTTATTTCTCCCATTTCTGTATCATACAGAAACTATTTAGATATCGCATACCATATTAAGTATTGTTTGTTATTTTTTATGCTTATAAACAATGACTTAATAGGTAGATGCTATTTGTTGTACAGTTCTTGTTGCTCTGTCGAGGCCCATTATGATTTACCATCGTGAGGCCTTCGGTTTGGCTTTAAAAAATATTAAAATTAATCCTAAATAGTAGTTTTTACACAGTGCAGATTATATTAGGTATCTATATAGGGTGGATCTATTTTTTTTTAATTTTCGGTTAAAATTAAAATACACTAATAATTTACAAAAGAGCGATTTTCGAACAGAATTGGAAAAACATCCTAAATATTCATAGAGTAATTTTATAACTATACGAGGTCTTCCAAATTTTTCGAAAATAACTCAGGTTAATTCCAGTTAACTAAATTAAGCGAGATTTGCTGAAGGGAAGCAAACCCAAACCCCTACTAACCGAAACTAAATTGTAAGGTTCCATTCTATCGATTTCCGAATTTTAATTTGACAAAACATAGTAATTTTTGTGTATATACCAGGTTGCCTAAAAGAGCAAACAAAAAATTAAAGGAAAGTATTTTGGGAGTTGGGAAAAAAGGACGTCGAAGATCATTGGTGACGACGGCTTTCTGAGAGCTGAAATAAAATTCCAGTTTGGCTGCATACAATTAAAAATTACTTCCATTTTTTATTCCTTTTGATTACCTTGGCTGATATATTGAAGGTCTATCGCGAATGTTATGACTTATCCGAAAAGGATATGGAGTTGAAAAATAAAACCTACCAAACTGTTTTTTTTTTAATTTTGAATATTTTGAAACAAAATCTTTTTTGTTTAATTAAGAGGGTCCTAATAATTACTATTTTAGTTTTTTTTTTAATTATTCTGTTTTTTGGAGCCCATAAAAATCTATCTCGAGAACGGTTGAAGATTGAAAGTTGCGGTTGTCACAAATCGATTACCGTCGAGAAGCTTATATGAGTTAAAAATATGTTGAAAAATGGGTATGCTGGTAAAACTTTTGACAGCAGTGACTTTTTTTTCAAACATTGCATATGACCACAGATCTATATAGCTACGCAACACATACCTCTTCCAATGCTTTTTACGCGGGGCCAAAAACGTTCACCGGCTTTCGCGAGCGGGTGAACCAGTCGTCTAGAAACGGGTCAGTGTTGTCAAGTTATCACGTGGAACAATATTCCGGCAGACTTTTTGACCGGCTCAAATCATGGAGTTTTATTATTAATATTTATGTATCCAATTAACATATTTTTTTAGAAAAATACGATTTTTTACATTTTCTATTAAGTATGATAGTTTATTAATAGCAAAACAAATGAAACAACAATTTAAATGAACAAATTTATAATATTGATAGTAGAGTTTAAAACAGAATTAAATGGTACTTTGACATGTCGATAAACATTTCAAAAATTTCTTTGATCTGCGAATCGGAACAAAAACCTGCATGATAATATTATTACTTAATACAAATAAGAGATATTACAGTATAAGTTAACAAAATTTGTAATGACCTTTTCCACCGATATTTAAGATAGCCCATGTTCAAGCAAACACCGTTCACTGAATCTGATAATGAACTTTAATTTGACATAATATGACATACGATTGCCAAGAAAATGAGTAATACCATAATGTGATATGAAAGGTAAACTACAGTTCGCGACTTGGCAACACGGCGGCGAAAAAGACGTCTAAATAGAAAAATATTTAAGTTGACTGCATTATTGGCGAGCGACACTTTTAATAGCGGAATAGGCATCTGTTGCGTAGCTATATAGATCTGTGATATGACAAATGTTCATTGACATGTGTCAAAATTTAGTACGCTTTTACGACAGCTCTCCAAAGTGACAGTGTGGCAGAATACAGTAAGCTCAATTAAATCCATCAGCGTTTCCGAAGGGCTCGCCACCTATTTGCGCTATTTACAGCCGTATTTGTTGATCAAATCATAGCGAGAAAGACTTTGACACCTTTAAAATAAAAAACAGTGAATCTAACTAGGCTTAAAGATTTTACTAAACCTAACCCGAAGGGTGGTGAAACCACTGAACCCAACACTTGTTTTAAATGTATGTGTCAATAGCGACTGGTGAAAGTTACCGAGGGTTACTTTTTAAGTATACTAACACCATAATGCTCTAATAAACTGCATATTTTCCAGTTTTAAAGGAAAACAAAGTCATATCTGCATATTGATTGATACAACCAGAGAATATAGATTAAAAAAACTTCCCTTGTTTCTGGACTAGTGTAAGTTTATTTTTTGGTTTAGTCTTGTGTAAGATTGCAGCAATTAGCTTTAGGAGAAATTATTTAATAACATCAACAAAAGTGCTTTTATAACCTGAAAAGCTCGTTAAAACTTCAATCGATTATTAATAGACAGCATTTTAAAGATTTGTTGTGTTTGTGATTTGATATTATCTTACTCACATTCAGAAAAACTTTTTAAAAAAGTAGTGTCAAATTAGATATGGTGATGAAAAGCTTTTCACCATACCACACTCATAAATTTTTTGAATATTGAAATATTAAAATATCACTTATTTTGGGAAAACTTATCTCCTATTATAATCTATATAATAATAAAAAAGCTTTCGGGATTCGAAAATCAGATAATTTTTTTTAAAGTAATGTCAAATTAAATTGGCAATAAAAACCTTTTCATCATTCTGTTTGTTGACCACTTTTTCTAAAAGCAAAACGATTAGCTGAAACCGGCCAATACTTCTATAGTCTAATTAAAAAGTGTTTTATATAGTTTCTCTATTTTTACCGTCCGTTTCTACATTTTTACCGTTATATTGGCTCACTTAAAGATTGTTTTGTCTACGAGAGAGTAGCTAAATATAAATTGGCTGTATGCAACCGATTATGGGCCCCTTTCCAAAGGGCTTAATTTTGAATATATACCCTTGTGCAGTCCAACGAGCACATAGCTCCCTTATTGGAAAATGCTTTAATTGGGATCAGGCATGACAAACACGTGTGCTTAGGCTTTGTGCATAAACAGCGGGATTAACTTACTTAGTGTTGCCATAACATAAATCATTAAGTAGACCGGGTTGATGCTCTGGCACATCGTTAGAGATCGCAAAGCAAAAGTTAATTTCTTAAAAGCAAGAAATTGAGGCGTAGATATTAAATATATTACAAAAAGTTCGGTAATGCAGCAAGTTAATTAGTAGAAGGCAACTTAGCTTTGCTTCTCCGTTAACGATATAGAAAAACTGATGTTGGGTATAGCACTTGGCCCTCGACATATTTAATTTTAAAATTTTTTATACTATATTACAAGAGGCAATTTAGACACACTAGTTGAAATGCGTTGTCTAGAAATCAGGTGAGGTAGTGTCTGAGTTACAGGGAATATATAAACATGAGAGGCACACACACTGCACACATGTGTGTTGAATAATATTTAATAAAATGGTTACTCTAATATATTAGTGTGTGTGAGTAGAATAATCTTTGATGCAATGATTGCTCTAACTAAGTTTAATAAGGATCTCTACGTCTAGGTGGCATAAAACAAAACTAATAGCCAAAATTTTTATAATATATTCCTGAGAGATTAAATGCTTTTCAACTAAATGATAACCAAATTATGAATTTAAAATATAAACTATACCGCGCTACACAGTTAACAGTAGCTTATCTGTTTTACTAACGTTTCACTTTGAGTGCACTGACAACAATAATAATGAAATAATGAAATAATGATAAACTTCTTGATCCGGTAGCTTATCATGAAATACAAATAATCATGATTTTGCCAAATAAGTTCTCTTCTGGTTTAAATCAGATTCCAATTTGCAGGGGTACTGAGCTTTATTAATTATAATTTAACAACTCGTATATTTCCTTCAGCTCCTTAAATCAAGCAAGATTGTGCCAATCTATAGAAAAGGTAATTGCGAAGGCATTGCGAACTATAAGACCAGTGTCATTGATGTCCGCAGTGTCAAATAGTGAATTACCTACTTAATTATATATATTTAATATCTTAAATGATCATCAGTTTGAATTCACACCGAACAGTTACACTGAAATAGCAATCGGATGATAACTTATATTACAGAACATCCTCGAGAATATCTAAATAAAATGACAAAGTTGTAGGATTCTTCGTGTATACATGACTGAGTATAGGGTATCAGTTACCTTCTCCGAAATGAGAAAGGTGGCGTGTTTTGCTTCCCATGGTTAAATTTTGGAGTCTCTAGGTTTCTTGCTGATATGAATAGCCTTGGAGACGGGTCTCACTTTGGCTTAATTTTGCCAGTATGTTTATGATATATCAGTACTGCTGGCGAGCGGAATAATTGAGAGCGTCTCCCAAGGATGTTCCAGTGTAGCCGAGATCGTGAGGCACTGGTACTCTGACAACTAACTTAAGTAGAATCTCAACAAGACAGGTTTAATATCATTTGATAAGGCATTGTCAAGATGCGAAAGGCTTTCTTGTGTATTCGGAAGATATCGCTTGTCTGGTGTTGAATAAAGCTGGATAAATGCTTCCAGCATGAAAATGTGTTAATATTTTTGGAACAACTTGCTTCACGGCATTAATATGCTCCCTCTAGGTGAGTTGATCATTCATTGTGATTCTTAGGATCCTCACACACTCACCAAAGTTAACATATATGTTATACGGGTTAGCTCCAAATATTCATTCCTTGCGTTTTGTGCTTATTAACTCGTCTCAACAATCCATTTCTTAAGTGAAGAGTGGTGGCTGTGTGCATGTATGAATCATACCAAATGAAACACTTTGTATTCCATGCAAAATTTAATCCAAAAGGACTTCTTATAAAAGCATAACAGAGCGCTTTCGGCCTAAGCCATCATCAGTGTTACTTGTCATTGGACCTGAAGAACATATCGACGAAGAGTAAACAAACAACACCAACAAACAATGGTCAAATCACAATTAAAAAGTCAAAAGTCACATTTTAAAAGGTAACATAATTTTAAAACGGACAATGCCCAACCACGCTTTACGTGGAACGACAATTGTCGTTCCACGTAAGCACTTCCCGAGTTGGGTCGGAAGATTAGGATATGGTTAGAACAGCTACCACCATCGTCCCTACGGACTGCAGTAGTTCAGCGGATTAGGTGAGAGACAAAAGCCTGCCGGACTGATGGGCCAATTGACTATTTATATCATAAAAATCTGCTGACCATTGCAACTTTAAGGTTCATAATTGCCTGCGCCGTTCGCTCGCGTTGTATATAAATTAACTTGAATGTTTATATAATATTTTTCAAGTTCATGTTCCAACTTAGGACGACAGGGTGATAATTAATTAGTAGTTTAAATGTTTATAGTAGTTTACTATATGAAAACTTAATATATGCAAAACCTTATCATCTGGAAGCTGGAAAATATAAAATGTCTTCTGCTCTCTATAACGACATAGCCAGCAGCATAAAAGACGAAATGAGGAGCAAAAAATCAACGAATAAAAACTGAAAAATTTGAGGATGGGGTGTTTGAGTCGAAGATAAAAATGGTGGAAACCTTAAATGCAAAACGCCATTAAGCCGTTAGTTTGCATCATGAACTAACGAGTTGTTAGACCAAAAGGCGTCTCTAGAAGTAGTAATGCGCACCGAGTTGGATAAAATCACTGATTCCCAAAAAGAATTGGATGAATTAAATAAATTGATCAGGTGCATGATTTCTTAAATAAAGATTTTAGAGGAAACGATTCCGAATAACTACCGTCCAATTGCCTTAGTTCCCATAAAGTCCAAAGTCATGGAGAAACTGATCGACGAACAGCTCTTAAAATATCTCGAATTGGCAGGCATTATAAGTTATCGCCAGTATGGCTTCCGCAAGCACAGATCAACGGGCCTGACTTACGTGACCTACCTGTGGTCCAAAGCCATCTAGAGCTACGCGAATCTCGTGCAGTGGCTCTCGACGTAACCAAAGCATTTGATAGGGTGTGGCATGACGAATTGTTAAGCAAATTGACAGCATACGGACTACCACCAGCTCTGCTTCTATGGATTTCAAATTTCTTAAGGGATCGAAGCATCCGAATTGGTATTGACGGACATCTCTTGGAGGAATTTATAATCAATGTCGGAGTTCCTCAAGGGTGTATATTGTCTCCCACACTGTTCTTGCTCTATATCAACGATCTCTTAGACAGAACAAACAATTCTATTTATGGCTTTGCAGACAACAGCACTCATATCCTCATTCATGTCGTCCAATGACCGCTGCTCGTTCCCAACGCGAGCGAGAAAATCAAATTGCTGCCATCAATGAGGATATGAACGCCTTCGTGGAATGGGGTGAGGAAAATAATGTCCATTTTAACGCAGGAAAGACTCAAGAAGCTGTCTTCTCAAAAAAAAACAAACACCGCAGGACCTGATTTATCAATGACAGGACAAACAATGACTCTGGCCTCATCCATAAGCGTGCTAGGCATCAACGTAGAAAACACGTCTTGGCGGTATCACGTCACCAAAATCGCCAATGCAGCAGCACAAAAGCTAGGAGCACTCTATAGAGCAAAAAAGTTATATACACCTCATCAGCTCTTACTGCTCTATAAGGCCCAGATAAGACCATCTCTGGAATACTGTTCCCATCTGTGGAGCTCGGCACCCAAATATTTGCTCAAGATATTGGACTCCATACATAGGAGAGCATTCCGTCTTTTGGATGACCCAGAATTGACTAAAGACCTTGGGAGCCTTGAACATCCAAGAAAAGTGGCGGACCTATCTCTTTACTATCCATACTAATAAAGAGGGCGTTCCACTGGCACTTCTGATTCCACCCAGAGTTGTGCCAAACAGAAACACCCGTCAGACACCATCTGCTCATCAACATACGATTCAGCTACCCTACTAAGTCGTGGGAAAATGTCCTTCTTGCCTCGTTTTTTCCACTTTTCATGGGCGGGCATGATAACGATCCGTCTAACCATCGTCCAATCGCTTTATTGCCCACGTTGGCAAAAATAGTGGAAAACTGGTTAAGGTGAGAATTACTTTTCTAAATGGACGTAATCTGGTGAGCGCCCAGCAGTTTGGATTCCAAGCTTCGAGGGGTACGGGTGATGCCATTTTCGCCTTCGACGAACATCTTTACGTCCACCTAATTGGAGGAGAGGCTGCAGTGGCGGTGTTTTGTGATCTGTCAAAGGCGTTGTTGTGCAAGTTGCAAGCTATTGTTTTAGTGCAGCCTTCGGATTTATATCAGACGGTTCGTTTAATAACAAAAGCTCTATGGAACGAAGCGGAAATACGATGTCCTTTTTTTAATTTAACATTTGTCAATAGCATACCATATTTTTATAAAATATGGAAATGGAGAGTGTTATAAGCAACTCGTTCGTATTAAGACAATCGCTGGTATTCCATAGCTTATTGCATCTTTTCTTGTCTTGCCTAATCCATCCATATATTCTAGACATGCGTTAAGAAGGTATTCCGCAACTGTTCTGGCCGATTTAGGGGCAGTGACATATTAGGAATCAAATATTACGAAGGGTGGAAATCCAGTTCCGTGGCAAAGGGGTACATGGAAATTTCAAAATAATGAAAAAAGAGCTATGAGTATATTAGGAGAAATACCTATTGAATCCGAAAATGATATAACGTCTTCAGATAAACACAAAGTTCGAAGATTTCTGGGGGACGTTACCAACTGTTATTTATTCTTATAATATTGTAACTTTATTCATTTTATTCCATAGGTTTAGTAGTATAGTAACTTTAAAGTGTCTTAATTAATGACGCATACCTACATATGCTTTTTCTTATTGTTCTATTAAGCAACAGGTGACGAAATTTTTATTTCATCACTAGTTACGAAAAATTTAACTTTAAAAAGTTAAAAAGGTAACTAATTTTAAAACTAGTAAAATTGAGTTATTGAAAAGTGTCACTTTATATATCGAAATTATAAAAATATGTTAATTGTCTAATCGACTGATTATCTAATGTTCCACACGTAAGAAAATCATGCACTTCAAGATTTACATTTAATTGCCATGCAGGTGCATGTTAATATTTACTGAGTATCAACATTTACCGAAAAGTGTATGATCAATCAAATGTTGCAGTTTTTTAGGAATGTACTAGGGAAGGACCAGGTAGCTTTGAAAATATACGTATTGCAAGTTATTATCAAATGTATGAACGATACTCAACATGACGAAGTACTGAAACATACGCTCAAGATTCAAAGCAATCTTATATAATATCGCAATTTGATTATGACAGTATGCGATATCTCAAACACACTTTAAAACTATGTTCGCACTAGCCTCTGGAAATTATTATATGAATGATAAACCTACAAAAAAGGTGTTAAGACACACTACGTGATAATTCTGTTCCGGATGGAATGTAAATCAATGTTTAGAATTAAGTATGTAATTAAAACGGGCTATCACTGACTAAATTAAATCTTCTTATTTAGTTACCACTTTGTACGTTTCTTTTATAATGTATCAATACTATTTTCTTAGCATTTTGCTCAGAGGGAAAATTCTTTAACTATCATTAAGCATATAATTCTTAAATATTACATAATGCACTTTTAAGCCCTGGAAGAATATCTCAACAATTTTACGTCGCATAGAAGAAAGAGAATTATATAGCCCATCTGTTAGATAGCAATGTAATTGTTAAACTAAAAATTAAAAGAATTTTTATTAATTTAGCTGAGAGCTAAAGCAGGGAAAATACAGTGTAAAAAATTAATGGAGTCCGACCATTAATATAAGGAATTTCGCAAAATGTAAACTCATTAAAATTTTATATGGGGTACTTTTATTTTTGGAGTAATTGTAATTTTAAGCGCCGTCCTCTCCATGAAAGCGCTTTAGAAACGAAGAAATATAAGGGATTATTTGTCAAAAGAATCCGCAAACAAAGGAATATTATTCTTTTTAATACTATTTGTTCCGATTTTCGCAATTAACCTAAAAAGTTATTGGATTGTAGATAACTGTAAGAAGACGTTTCATGACGGTTTGACTCATTTAGCGGTTCTTACTTGCAGAGGCATTTTGCAATCGGGAAAAATGTTATTTACGGAAAGCGACTAGTTCTGTGTGTCTTTTAAGAAGAATATTCTGAAGTGGTTCTCGTTTAATATTGTTCAGGTATATAGACAGTTATAAAAAAGATCTGTAGAATGCTTCAATTTGAATACAATAACTTTAAATTAACTGTCAGTCCAGTGTATTTGGAAACGTAGTAAAAATATGGTATAATTCACAGTAACATTTTTAAATGGTTATTTCATCGTTTGTCTACTATTCGCGAATTTTAGTAAGCGTGTAGAATGGAGTATTTATTCGTAACAAGTACCCACCTTACCAAAAGCAATTAATGCCAAGTACATGTATTAAAACCTAAAAATACAACAAATACGGGCAAACTGTTACAAGTTCGTAAGATCCTCTGCTCATCTGTTTAGTGTCGCCAATTCAAAACTGCATAATACATCCCCTAAATATTGTCTTGGCTTGGCCATGCTTCGGCTAGCAATTCTGCTTGACATGCTCTTCCCACGCTAGCCCAGGGTCAAGAAACACTCCCATAAGCTCAAATAAATCATAGACAGGCAGATCAGAAGCTATGGACTTCAAAGAGTGAAATTATTTATCTTCTGCGTATTTCCATCCATATTTTAATCCAGTGATCTGATTATTCCAATCCTAATTAACTAACCCAACTCAACTCGTTAAACTTTCCCTACGACCCACTACCTGATTATGGGTGATTATCACAAATTCAAGGGCGGATTCCTTGAAAAATCTTACTGTACGTCGCAAGGACATGTGAAAGCATAAGGAAAAATTCCGCACATTAATATCCGTAGACTATTGTTGTGTTTAGTTCTTGTCTTAGATAGATCCAGAGCAGTTTGTTATAGCTGTCGTCATCGCAGGGGGAACACTCCGTCTCAACAATCCCCGAAACAAAACACAGTTTTTTCGAGTGATTATTCGTACGATGCATTTGGGGCCGCACAATGGCTTCAAATGAGGCGTAAGTGCAGGGTCTCATGCGTCAGTCTAACCGAACAAGATGCGGTTCAAATGACACGTAATTACCTGGCTAACGACTATTATTTACTAAAAAAATGGGAGTTTTATTTCGCTTCGGGTTGGGCCTCTCGTGACCAGACGGTCATAATTTAGCGATAAATTTTAAATAATAAATGGTTTTTTACTTACCATGTTTAGGTTCTTCTTTGGAGGGCGACGCGACAGTTGGTTGAAAATAATAATTGTTTCAATTTTATCAACATTTAACCTGAAAGTGATTTTGTTTGTTCCATTATATACTTTTTAATTCTTAAATGCCCCTAGCATCTCTGTTGGTGCAATGAACAGTCAAATTACCGAAACAACTGAGTATATACCAGATACCTGTACGATTTGTTAAAATGAATGTAAATGTTTGTCCTGTTTTCGTGATAGATGAATGTGTAATTTTTTGGAAGAAGGCTGGAAATTCCAAAACAAGGTCGCTTGAATTGTTTAAAAAAAAATTGAGAAATATTTTAATATGTTAAGAAACTTGGCGTAAAGTTGATCTTGCAAAAGAATTAAGAAAACGAGTTTAAAGACGCCACCAAGGACACTTTGCTAAGAATTTAATTTAAATAGAAAAATTAGTAACTTCCTAAGTCTTAAGTGGGACAGGGATCTATGGGTTAGTTTGAGTTAGTCTTATATCAAACTTATATCTGAAAGACAGTGAAGAGAAGTATAAACAAAAATTAAACTGCTAAAAGGCTACACAGATTAGGATGAATGTGTTTGATAAACATTGTTAATGATTCGTAGGGTAAATCAAGGAGAGATGGCACATGAGGTAAGATGGCGCAGTGTTTTTTTTTTAAATTAATAATCGACATATAATAAACCTGACAACGCGATACCGTCTCTTTAGGACGCCATTATATTTCCGAAAACCTGCCCGTGGGCTTATGATATTTTAGTTGGTAATTTTTATCAAGTTTACTTTAACATACCGCGAAAATACTTTTATGGTCTAGAGTGAAATAGCGTAAAGGTATGTTTAACCATATTTCGACAACGTATTTAATTTGCTTATAATAATTAGTAATATTTTACGTATTTCTAACCTCAATTCATCACGATATTGCAAACCAGTATCTTAGGATTTAATGCGCATGTTTTTCCCGCGGAGGCTACTGGTCACCATGCCACCTCTTAATGGCGCCCATAGTGCGATGTACGATTACTTTTTTGGAAATTAAGTAAAAATATATTTTTTAGAAACATGCCAATACGATAATAAGGAAAAGGAGCGTTCGTAGAGGTGAATGGAGAAGAGAACAATTAGTTCCGGCTACTGCTGCCATCGACCCAGGATTTTTTAGATCCTTCAAAGCATTTTACTGTGATGATTGTAAATTGCGTCAACGAACAAATCCTGAAAGGCGAATTACTAGGCTCCAGTTTGGAATACTACTTGTCTCTGCATGGCAAAATGCGAAACTGTAAAAATGCAGTATCATCGTTTAAAGCAACATGTGTATTACTCTTTGATCCGAAGATTATTCCCAACTACGCCTATCAGACAGAGAAAGTCTCACAAAGAGTTCCACAAGAACTTTCACGCCTGTAGCAACACCATGGACGTTCCGGAAGCAGAACTAATTTTCCAAATCCATAGCTATGTTCTTCCCATTGGTCTGAACCAGCCATCGTTACTCCAGGAAAATGCTCGATCAAATATTTCCAGTACCGATAGGACGTATTGTGGAGATCGCAAAAAATGATAGTAATTAACTTGCCTCTGTTTTAACGATCCCCGAAAACCTTGCAGATAAACGTGTTACAAGAAAGTAAGAATTACGCAGGAGAAGAAAAAAATAAATAAAAGTAAGAAAAAAATAAAAACAAGCTTTTATTTAAATGCACTAAAAATAAGAAAATTAAAATTTGA
>MU182093.1:132104-222259 GCA_016904865.1 Pissodes strobi
TTAAACATTTTTATATGATATAAAAGCTTGTCGCGAGAAATTTAAACGGAAAAATCTCGCGACAAGCTTTTATATCATATAAAAATGTTTAATGTAACAAAATAATGGGTTTGATTCAGTTCAAATTTTTATTTTCTTCTTTTTAGTGCATTTAAATAAAAGCTTGTTTTAATTTTTTTTTTCTTTTATTTTTTTTTACTTTTTAGTAGGTATTATGGTATAGCAAAATCACAAATTTAGTAAATATTATATATTTATTTATAAAACTTATATTCGTAGTATATAATAAAAGCCATTTTGAATCCGCCATTTGGATTTTTAATATCTGATAAAAAAAAATTATATTCCTTGTCCCTAAAAACCCCCTAATACCAATTTTCAACAAAATCGGACACTCTTTAAGTAGTGCCTTCAGCACTAAGCTTTAAAGGGAGGTGGGAAGTGTAAGCAACACCACTGTCTTCATAAGAATAAACAATGGCAACGCCATAGTTTTATATTTTCATTTGAACTACAAACGCATCCCAAATTTAAAGTCATTTAAAATTTTCAAAATCTGATAAAAAAGTCAAACTCGTTGTCCCCAAAAACCCCCATATACCAATTTTAAACGAAATCGGACATACTTTAAGTTGTGACCCCTACCCTACCCTTGATGGGGAGGGGGGGGGGGGGTAAGCAAGACCCATAGTTTTATATTTTCATCTGAACTACAAACACATGCCAAATTTGAAACCAATTGGATACGTAGAAGTCAGCTAAAATTGACTTGCAATATTTAGACCAGTCTCGGCCATGTTGAATCCGCCATTTTGAATTTTCAAAATCTGATAGAAAAGTCATATTCCTTGTCTCCAAAAACCCCCATATACTAGTTTTAAACGAAATCGGACATACTTTAAGTAGTAGTCTGCGATTTTGAGAAAAGCAATTAAAAAAAAAGCCTTCGTCAATTCACCTAAGGCTCCGCGTCGTCTCTCCATATAATCTAGGATAGATAACGCACCGTTAAGAAATAAAATCAAGATAGTTTCTGTCAAAACCTAAATTTTTACTTCATAATGGTAACTTGATACTTTGCATCTCTAAAATCTGGATGTGGTTTTTCCACTTTTATTAAAAATTACACCAGTGTCAAAAAAGTGCGCCATCTCCCCTAGATTTACCGTATTCTTTACAGAGCATAAACTTGCATGCTATTCTGACTCTGACTTCGGCAAGCGCAACCATATAAACTATCTTAGAATGCTATTATAGCATCAAAATGATATAATGTTATTCTCACATCTTCAGCCACACGGGCTATGCCAGAAATCCTGACGCAAAAGTTGAGTGCTGCATTAGACCAATGCAGAGTCAGCGATGGGTATGCAGTTCATATATTAATGGCTTGCGTTAATAAATCGTTCTTCAATCAAAATACATCTCGTACAAATGACACAGCTAATCGAATCTGGGCCTCTGAGTTTAGAATGGAGGTATTTACATATTGTACAAAATTCGTTGCTACTCTATTACTCTCTTTCTGTCCTTTTAATAGGTTCAAAACCTTCACTCCAGCTTAGAATGAACTGAGAGTGAATAATCTCACTTCACTTCCTTGACAGGCGAAGGGCAACAAGATTCTACAGGTAGTATAGTTAGAGAGGCGTAGCCAAGGAAAACCCTGTCGCTAGCGATGCTCGACGATAGCAATATCCGTCGATAGCAATGAACCCGAAGGTAGAAGTAAACCTGCCTATAGGAGTAGACCCGACGGCAGCACCCTGTGAAACAACACATATTCAAGGTTCCACACTTAACTCTTAATTGAGGAGCATTCTAACTCAGTAATCAAAATCACCCATCAAGGAAAAGAGAAATCAGAAGTTAAAAAAAAATAATTTACCTGTGTAGGGGGTAGCCGGTTGCTTATCGCTAGATAGTCTTACAGTTGGGAGAGAAGGCCTCTGTAAGAGATTAAAAATGGGAAATCAAAATCCGCCCACGTGCGTCATACAATGTTAAAATTATGGCGTTCACAGACAGACAAAAAAATGCAAAAAACTCAAATTCAAATCCCACAAAGGGCAGTTTCAGACACCAACACATAATAAAAGATAAGGCACAGCTATGTACTGAAACTATGATGAATTGCCCGGTTGGAGTATCCCATAAAAGGTAAAACCAAGAATTGATTCCAACCGGTACACAAAAAAATTGCTGACTCACAGAAAGGTCGACGTAGAGTGACGCCAGTAAATCGAAAACCCGAGGAACAGATAATCCCTACTTCCAATATCTCGCTCCACCAATGAATGCATGGCCTGACAAGTGACATGTTCCTCTCAATAATTCATCCAAGGGATTTAGACAATGGAAACCTGGGATTTCGATGTATCGGCATCTACCAAAAAAGAACTACTCAGAGTAGCCAAAAGAACATTGTCATTAAACCACTCCATCTAATAAAATTTCTTAATTTATTCCGAAGGCAATTAAGTAACTGCGCGCGATGCCCAACTCGACAACCAATCCAAAAACAGTATGCGCTACGAAAGCCGGACGGAATGTACGAGGGTTTTTCGCTAATAAAAATAATTGCGCTTGAAGCGATAGAAACGGTGACGAGTTCTAAAATATTTACGCTTCGATATACGATAGCCGGCCCGTGACAACTCTCCTCTGCCTTAGGTTGTATAGCAACAGATGGTTTCGGTTTATAGGGACCTGGTTGCGAATTAAGATTCTCCTAAACGGTGTTTGTCATCATCTTGTTAACAAATAATGGTTGATTGCTCTTATCCAAAAATTTAATCTGCAGGGAGGTTCAACAGGTGAAACGCGCATTTCGCTCTCCTGGTATTGTATTTAGCTCTTTACTTCCCATCCGCATGGTGGGTTTATCCGTTGGAACTCCTCTAGATCCCGTGAAATCTAACATCGAGCAACCTTGGTGAGGAAGATCGATCGTGGGATCAGGAAGCTTCGATAAAATGGTGTTAGGGCTAAATAGATAAATTCGGGAAAGCTTGATGTTTAATTAGCGTCAACTATTGTAGAGACACAAGACTCCACATTTTTTTCACCTGAGAACTGCTCTTTCGGAATTGTCTCCTTTCGTCTTGATTCCTGTCTTCATCTATCTAGGACTGTCCTCCATGTTCTTTTCATTGGGGTAAAGTTAAAGTTAGGTTGCAGAAGATGGGTTGAATTTGGTGGGGTCATGTAAATATTATTTTCGTGGGCGCTCTGTGTATCAGGTGGGATAAAATGGGAAGTAAGGTTATCACTAATTACAATTGTTTTTTTTTCATTCTTTTGACTATGATCCGTGATTATGTGGAAACAAAATATTCAAAAAACTGTTCAAGCAAGTTTGTATCGAACCAGCCACTGTTACTACGACCTTACATCGGTCCAATTGTTACACAATTCAGGTGTTTGTAGGCTATCATTGGTTGTAATTTTCCGTCTGCGGCTTCGTATATCATAATGCTTATAGAAGTCCTGAAATGTTCGTTGATTCTCTTCCCTTGCGTCCTAGAACGAGAGTCTCTTTCGTGCCCGGATCGTCTGTTATATTGGTTTCGTCAAAATTATAGATGATTTAACGAGGAATATTTACTAAATGACTCTTGATGTTGGTAAAAAAATTCACCACTTGCACTTTGGCCCATCGATGCACGATTTTATTTTATATTTGTGGCTAGTCTAAAGCGTAAATTGTTTCTAATTGAGAAGCTTTTCGCAAAATCATATATTGGTCTGTTATCTTTCCATATTGTTAATATATCTTTTTCAATATGTAGTTTTAAACAAATAATTTATTATTATTACCTACTAAAAATTAATTACATATTTGTTCGTTGATAGGAGGAGGATCAGCATAAGTCCATTTCTCGGTGAATGAGAGTACCTTAAAATATCTAGCAGGTTCAGATTGCATTTTTGTCTTATTCTGCTATTAAAATTATCACAGGAAATAAATATGTTATAATGTAGGCTTGTCTGTAAATTCTAAGAGTGATTTCCATCAGCCTGCGGTGATGGTTTCTATTCGAATTGTAATTATATGCTTCATTCTTCTTATTTTATTATTTTGGTTTATAACGTAAAATCAGATCAAATTATACTATTGGACTAGATGTCTCAACTAGTTAAGGCCTATTGTTTTACCTCAGTAAAAATGTATAGGTGATAACGCGATATTTATGATGCATGGTTATCTAACAAAACGTTCAAAACGATCGTTAATTATATCTAAAGTAAGTAAAGTTTTTAATTTATGTACACATACTGATTGTCTAATTTGTTAATATTTGGTTAACTTCCATTTTATGTATCTTCATACATTTCAACGCAGGAAATGAGAACTGCATCACAAGTTTATTGCATCTCGATAGGTGATCGGTGTGATTAATTTGTTTCGTGATATGCTAAAGTATTATAATGTGGTACACAATTATTATAAAACGTTGAAGTAATATTTATGAGGTCATTGATTTATTGTAGAATTAACAAGCCCCCATTTTTAACAGCTCTTAAGTGGCTCCAGCAGTTTCGTATCGAACGTTCTTGTTTAAACAGATGTAAATTTAATTTGGAATATTTATAGACTTGCTATATATTTTCATATGACTTATTTGATTGGTTTTATTTGATAATAAAAATGAACATTATTTTTATAAGGAATACTTTATCTGTCTGGGTTCATATAATAAGTCTTAAGATGGTAAATGAAAAATAGAAATAGTGGGAATTTTTCCGAGTACCATAATGAAACCAACGCAACGGTACGACAAATGGACAAACATGAGCTTTATCAGAAATATATAGACTAAATTTCAGTGTATATTTCGTTGACTTGAAAACTGAATTAGGAAAATTTATCACTTTAAATTGCCCACATAGTGATTCTGTCTGCTACTAAACATGAAAACAAAATTCACCTTCTTTTCAGTCTCAGTGCTAATCAGCTAATCCATCTCTTATTTGCCACAAAACATTCAAGAATCAAATGAGTCTACCTTTCTAGTATCCATCAGGGAATAACTATTCTAAAAAGAACGCAGGATCTTCAATATCGTTTCAAATTTAGAAACGCAAAATTATTGAAGAAAAACTTTGGTTTGGATTGTTCTTTTTTACGTACTTAACCTTTTAAAAGCCAGGAAGGATAATAAATGCATTCTTCTATAAAACACGATGATAATGGCCATGATTATGACGTGTCATTAATAAATTAGTTTTCATTGCTGTAGTCATTAATTCCAGCATTGATAGCTAAAGAACCTGCTTTCTTAATCAACAAGTGTATATCGAATAATGATGTTTGTTTGTGGGTTACTTTTTTTCTATGTGCTGTTATGCGAATTTCAGATAAATCTAAGTCAAATCTAATGTCAGATATAATTTAGTTATTTGGATAAAAAGTAAATTTTACTATTGAAATCTTTATTAGGCACATATGATAATCCTCCATCAAAGAAGGTCGATTATTTTCACAAAAAAAAGAGATCAACAAGAAAATCGAGTCAAAAATTTCTAAGGATGAATTAGAATTATTGGCTCTAAAGGCACATTAAATACTAAAAAAACTGAGGGAACCTATATAAAAGTCAAACATCCAAGTCTAAACTATACATATACAATATTGTGTGCTGTTATACGAATTTCAGATTCAGATATATCTAATTCAAATCTAACGTCCAATATAATTTAGCTATTTGGATAAAAAGTATACTTTACTATTGAAATCTTTATTAGGCACATATGATAATCCTCCATCATAAAAGTTCGTTTGTTTTTACAAAAAAAAAAACAGATCAACAAGAAAGTCGATTCAAAAATTTCTAAGGATGAATCAGAGTTATTTGCTCTAAAGGCACAATAAATGCTGAAAAACCTGACGGAACTTATTTAAAATTTACGGTCAAACATTCAGGTCCAAGCAATATACATATATACTGTGTGCTGTTATGCGAATTTCAGATAAATCTAAGTCAAAGCTAACGTCCAATATAAATTGGCTATTTGGATAAAAAGCAAACTTTACTACTGAAATCTTTACTAGGCCCATATGATAATCCGTCATCAGAGAAGGTCGATTGTTTTCACAAAAAAAAGAGATCAACAAGATAATCGAGTCATAAATTTCTAAGGCTGAATTAGAATTATTTGCTCTAAAGACGCAATAAATGCCGAAAAAACTGACGCAACTTATTTCAAATTTAAGGTCAGACATCCAAGTCCAAACCATATATAGATATTTTTAGATCCTCCAAAAGACTCAAAATGTATTAATGTTACCGTTTTTGAAATTAATGAAGCTATTTTTTCCTTTAATCCTAGATAGATAGTCACACCAACATCTCAAAGACTTGGTCACCGAGGAACTTCGTAACTTTTCTTGAAGGCTTCATTAGTCTTTTTCACTTTTTATTATTCATATCTTGAACCGTTTAATCTCTCACGCAATTCACTCAATTTTTTTTTTATGAAGCTCTCTTTAATGTTTCAATGAAAACGATACCAGTGTACTACCGATAGCGATAAGTTTTTGTCTTCGTCGTAAGGTTGCACAAATAATATATTCCCAAATTTATGCATTTCATAGAAATGCTTTTCGGCCCAATCAAATGGAACTCGGAACAAAACTTACTTATCGTTAAAACGTATTACATATTGTTAGTAGGGCTGTAATTCTTATTATTTTGCTGATTAATTTTGTTGTTTTTGTTAATGTTACAAACAACCTTTGGGAAACTGTAGCATTTCTCCGCAAATTGGTGTTCAAGGGAAACCCTGTTAAGTCGCTTTATCGTCTGTTAAACTACCATATCAAAAAAGGCAGCAATTCTCCATTTCAATAGATATATACCCTTGACGTTTTCCGGCTATTTCTAGATATTCTACATTGACTAATAGAAATTTAAAAAATAATGCACAGACACTTTTTTAAATTGCTAATAACCATGAAAGAAAGTCCTGTTGTTTTGTTAACAGATTAGTTTGATGGACAATATCCAGCAGACAACCAATTTGCGCAAGAATAAGTCCCAATGTTTTAAATACGTATAAAATAGATTCTAGTATCTCACTTATCGCTAAATGCGGGTATTAATTCATCTTTCAAACCCCCAACTTTTTCGTAATTCTTCCACATTTAAGCATTTTCGCCGCTGATAAAGCATCGTGATGATAACAACACTGTTGACCTTATGACGTTCTGAATTGCAATGGCGGCCGATACGGCGCGCATATTCGGATGTAACAGGCAAGATGTCCATTCGGCTCTGCCGAACGCTTATTCGTACTGGACGTACGAGATCGCAAATTTCATAGCGCGACTGTAATGTTAATGTGCAGGCTTTTCATATGTTGGGTTTAGTTTTGGTTAGCACTTGGTTAGTGTCTGTAGCGAGCGAATCGAGCGAATCGAGCGGAGGGCCATGCATGAAGTGTTTAAATAATTGAAGACTTATTTGTTGATTCTATGTAACAGTCACGACATCCGACTAAATGCTATCGTGCACGTCACATATGAAGAAATGTTCGGCATAGCCCAATGGACATCTTGCCTGTTACATCCGTTTATGCGTACGGCGCGGGTGACACCCCACTCTACACTTTAGTTGCATAAATAAAGAGTAATACGGTTGCGTCAACAATAAGCAATAATAGGCTTTTAATCGAAACTATCAGGTAATTTTTTCTGTATAAGATTATGATTCTATGGAAATTTCAATACTACTTGTATTCCAGGAATCAGTTTAACACAGCTAGTAATTGAAATCGATTGTATTAGAAAATAGTCTCTAAAATAATGTTAATGCATTTTTTGAACGTTTGTATGTCTTCTCATAGATCTGTTTAAACAATTTGTATAGAATATTTGTCTCTCTCTGTATTGTTCTTAACATGCTTTTGTTTCTATGTCGACTGACCCTATGTTCATGTATCTACTCACTACTGCAATGTTGTGAAATAATGCTGATCTTTTAATTTTGTTTATTGTTTTATAGCTTCAAAAAGATTTGAACATTTTACACTTTTACTGTTTTCCCTAAATTCTATGCCATTTGTTATGTTCTATATATGCAGCAGTAAGAATTCGAGCTTTTAGAGCGGAAACTTTAAAATTAAACATTTCCATTTTACTGCCAAACTAACGATAAAACGCTCGACATTGTGGCTTTCCCCTGATTAATACCGAGCTTTATTTTTTCCACTCGTAAAATATGAGTCCGGAAAAACACCATTATAGCTGTTAAAATAATAAATAGTTAAAATTGAATGTGGCTAATCTCATCTAGTTTTCAAATTTGAGGTTGACTTTTATAGTTGTCCTAGTTTTATCAACTTTATTGTTTTGTTAAGTATTTGGAGTATTATATATCATTTAAAGCTAACACGATTTAATTTTAGATTAAATATGTTTATCGGATTTTACAGTATGTTTGATAATCTCTTGTTGGACTTTTAGCCTTCTATTTTGACTCACGACAATAAAGTCCTTTTGTTCTTCAAACATCAAAGAAAC
Source organism: Pissodes strobi (assembly GCA_016904865.1). Lineage (NCBI taxonomy): Eukaryota > Metazoa > Arthropoda > Insecta > Coleoptera > Curculionidae > Pissodes > Pissodes strobi. The sequence goes on from MU182093.1 coordinate 140,629, forward strand.
AACATTATTTCACTCAATAGATGAAGTAAAAGGTTCATTTTATATTGAAAGAGTATTTTCTAATTCACTGGGCGATTCTATCATGTTATAATTATGTACCACATCGGTCAATTTTTTAGCATGTCGACAATATTTTCAATAATTGAATCAGGTTGACTGTTGATAAGTATTTTACTTGGACTGCCTCCTGCTAAGGAGTTTCACCCTGTTCTAGGTTTGAACTTTAACCTAAAAAATACTCAAGCGAACCATCAGTTCCAAAAATTTTGTTTTTCGCCCAATCTTGTTCCAAGTAGTTCTATATAACTAGTAACTAACCCAAACTAACCATAAATAAAACACAACACAACTCTTAAACATTATTATAAACACGGATGCATGCCGTCATAAAGCAATTAAACTATACCTTCAATTCAAGACATGATGCGTGTGTCGTGCATTTAGTTTTTTCGTGACATATGGTGGGGGCGCACCGATCTGCGTCAAAAAATTATAACTTAAAAAATTCAAATCACGCGCAGTTTCTTTTAAAAATAACATTGGGTGAAAGTACTAGTCTACGCCAGTCTATCCACTAAACTAATACAATAATTATATTATACCATAAATTCAAATCGCGCGGGCATCGCGCATAATTTGTTTAATCACTGCAGAACACAGGTCGCCACCTAGTAGCAGAAGTTAAAGGTAACAAGTTCATTGAAGGCAAGTACCGCCATCTCGGAACAGTGAACGAAAGCTTAGTTTTGGCCGGTCAAAAGATTACTGCAAGTGAAGGAAGGTGCATCTGTACTGTAATACATCTTAAAATTCTCTCAGCTCAGCGAAGATTACAACTACATAGTTTATCAAGGTGTATTCAAGGCCGTACCCATAACAAAGAAAAAATTATGCGGTTCAAGAAATTACAAATACAACTGATTCATATGATCAATGAGGAACATCACGAATCAGTAAGATATTAAAATGGATTTGTATGGGATAGACTAAAGGGAATCAGGGAACAGGAAACAGGATAAACTAGTCAAGATGACGAAGATGCGAGAAAAAAATTTAATATGGTAGAAATACATAAGTAAAGAAATCCGAAACTAAGAGAAACACAAAAAACTAGGGAAAATTGTCAACACAAGAACTATAAAAAGGTGGTCTTTGCTCAATTTCACATATGAATTTTTCTGTGACAGATATATTATGTACGAAAGGATATATGTGGTAAAAATCTCAAAATAAAAACATGCAATCAAAGATTGCCTGAGTCATTGCATGTAGTTTGCTTAGCGTTGTTGCCACGCGCCGTCATAAGGCCTCCGGCAACGTTGCAAATCCCATGAGCTGCTTTAACGCCAGCTGAAGTAGATACCTTAATACAAAGAGTTTTGTTAAAAAAAAGGCGACAGCTAGCGTTACAACTGCTGTGTTTTAACTGCTCATGTAGAATCAACCTAACTCTTCGGAATGCAGACATATAACAGATACATTTGCTGCACTTGCTACACTGTATCTAATGCCCAGTTTCTTAAGATATTCTTAAACTTCCTAAGAGGATAATTCCCAAAACAACAATTGTTGTTTTCAAGGAAATGTTTTTCTTGTTAAATAAACCAGCCTTCAAAAATCAATTAATAAAAACCACAGTTTGTACCCAGCAAGCCTTTTCAAATTTCGCAATTTCAGCTGCTAACATATTTCTAGGAATTTCTCAGAAGCAAACATATTTTTGTGATTTTTTCGAATACCATAGTAGGTCCAAAGATATATAAAGATATATCTACGTAATAGATAAACCGCGATGTGTATTAAAATTGGGACCTCCTTATGTACGCGAAATTTCCAAGCGATGTACGCGAAACGCACGTGGCCGAAGTAGGGAATGTAGAGGGGAATCGAGACGGCAGAGGAGAACAACCGGTTGTTCTTCTCGGATTCTCGGAAGCCGTGCAGGCGATCACTGCTTTTGGAATTTATTCGGTTACAGCCTATATTTGCAGGGTATTTTTAAAAGGTTGAGTAATACAAGGGCGAGTTTGAACGTTTGTGGTTTCTTGGATTGTATGTTTATTATTGTTATTTAATTTTATCATTTTATTATAATAGCATAGTTATTTTAGTGTTTGGTGGAAAAACTAGTTAATATAAGGGTTTAGTGATAAAAAATGGAAAAACTTTTTGACGAGAATTGTGATGATCATGCTAACTTTTTTATAAAACTGCTTTTATACAAGCTAGAATTTATAAAGAATGTAAATGTAAAACTAACTTTACAAAACGAAATGTCAAAAAAAAAACGGAAATTAGATATTTTACAAAACTTATAAAGATAAATGTATATTGATTATTCGTCAGGGTGTTATCGAAATGGGGTAAATTATTTAGGGAAAAGATAGTACTCCTCAAATTGATAAAGTTTCTATAAACATAAGTCCGGAAACGCTTCGTTTATGAGATACAAGGTGTCAAAGACTTATTATTTTTTGGTTTGAATGAATGTGATCTCCAATCATAATTATATATTTTTCATTATATATCAGAATTAATAAAAACCGAATTGGCATAATTTATGTTTTATCAAAAACCTCAAAAACAAAAAAAAAATCTGTTTTCTTTGACACAAAATATGTATTGGGCTTAAAAGTACGCAACCATCACTTTATCTGCAACCATTTCCGAAATCCTATATTGTTTGTTCCGAGTCCATACCATAGTTAATTTTCATCAATGTTTTCCTAGGCAGACTTTTCTTTTGCCGTAAAATATATCATATAGGTACCTACATTATTTTTAGTTTTGTGTCGGAATATTTCTCCTATCTTCTTTTAAACTGACGATTTGTTTGCATTATTTTCATTTAATTATTTAAAATTGATAAATATAATACACGAGACTATAATATGCGGCCTCGCCGATCGGAAAAATCGATTTACTATAGCCAAAACGGGCTAAACAGAATCAGAACAGGTTAAAAATATTACAGTAACGTTATGGCTAATTATATATTAATAGATTTTCCTAATTTTTTCGGTTTTCATATCTGCACATTTTTTATGTATAAACATCTTACGCGGCGGTATGATGGTAAATCTCGGCAAATGGGATGGAAATGTGTAAAGCGATTGTAACATTATAAGCCGTCACATTGAGGAGCAAGCTAATCCAGGACGTCCGTGAAGGATTTTTATACAATTTTGCCATTTAAAACAGCGCCCGCTTCAGCGTTTACGTCGCCCCGGACAAAAAGGCAAATTGCTGCCCCCTAATATACATTTAAAAATATATATCTTTTGTTTAAAATAAAAATAAAATGGTTTTAAATTATATTTTTTAATTTAGGCTCGCATCACTGCATATATTATGGGATAGATAGATAGTCGTAAAATTAGACTCTAATTTAATCCTTACTTACTTACTTACCTACTCCGTAGTGCTACAGCCCCTGATGGGCCTTGGCTGAGGCAACAATTTGCCTCCATCTGTCTCGGTCTTCCATAACTTCTAGACCATTCCCGATGCCCATTTTCCGGAGGTCCGATGTTATATTATCACGCCCCCTCAATCTCGGATTTCCAACTGGTCGTCTTCCTTCTTTTCAACCTTTGTGCCTTTATGAGGTTAATCAGTTCTGGCTGATTGTATATTTGTTTTAGTTCTGCATTTGTTTTGATTCGGTAGCTCCGCTTATCCTGGTTTTTGGTGGGTCCGAAAATTTTCCTCAGCACTTTTCTCTCGAATCTTCGAATGAGTTTCTCATTTCGCACCGAAGAGTCCAGGTTTCGCAGACGTACATTACCACGGGTCTTATCATGATCTGGTACGTTTTGATTTTCGTTCTCCTAGTCACGTATTTGGACTCTAGTATATCCTTTAGGGCGTATAAGCACCTGATGGCTGACTTTAGGCGTTCTCTGATTTCTTCACTCATGTCGTTGTCGGATGTGATTGTGGACCCTAAGTATTTAAATTGTTTTACATTTTCAAAGTTGTATGTGTCCATGGTCACATTTTGTCCTACCCTAGCTCTGCCTGGTCTTGAGACATGCATATATTTTGTTTTGGCCTCGTTGACTTTAACTTGACTTTTTCGATTTTATAAAAGTTCTTTTACTCTTATGACGCTTATGCTCACCGTGTCTATATCGTCGGCATATGTTAGCAGCAAGTTTGATCCACTGGCCCCGAATAGCTGAGTTTCGATTTTGGCTTCCCTTGCTACTCTCTCCAATGCGATATTAAAAAGCGTGGGTGATAGTGCGTCTCCCTGTTTAATACCTGTGCTCACCTGAAACACATCTGAGAGGTCATCATCAATCTTTACTCTGCACCTAGAACCCTCAACACAAGCTCTGGTTACTCTGATCAGCTTAGGTGGGATGCCAAACTCAGCCATTGTATGCCATATTTTGACCCTTTTTACACTGGCAGTATGCCTGCTGGAAATCTATAAATAATTGGTGGAGGTCTTGATTGAATTCCCAACTCTTCTCTAGCAATTGCCTAATGGTAAACAGCTGGTCCGTTAGTCTTAGAAGAATTATGTTCGATAGGACTTTATAGGCTAAATTGATTAGTGCTATCCCTCTGCAATTTTTGTAGACCGTTCTATCGCCTTTTTTGTAGATCGGTATCATAATACTCTCCTTCCAGTCATCAGGGATAGCTTCTTTTTCCCATATGGTTTTAGTGAGGTTTTGCAGCTGTGTTATGATATTATCGCCACCATATTTAAGAAGTTCGGCTGTGATTAGGTCTCCGCCAGGGGCTCTAGTATTTTTTAATTTCTTTATTGCTTTTGCAATTTCCGCTTTAGAAGGGATCTCATTGGGTTGTTCCGAAGCCAGCAGATCCGGTGCTTCCTCCTCTTCACCAGTTCCTCTATTAAGCAGTTGATGGAAGTAGTTTTTCCACGTTTGCAATATTTCTACTTTGTCAGTTATTAGGTCTCCATTTTCCTTATTTAAGATATTTTCGGTCCTGGGTCTGAATCCTGCTTCTGTAGAGCGGAATTTTTGGTAGAATGTTCTTGTGTTATTTTTTCCTTCTTCTTCTAGTGCAATTAATTCTCTGTCTTGCCATTCTCTCTTTTTTCTTCTTAACAGTTTCTTTCCTAGGGTTCTTAGTCGTCTGACTCTTTCCCTGTTCTCGTTTGTGGAACTTTTTAGCATTTTGAGTCTAGCAGTATTTCTCTTCTTCATAGCATCTTCGCAATCTTCATCATACCAGTGGTTTTTGTGTTGCCTCCTAGGTTTCTCCCCTACCACCTTTCTAGCTGCTTCTGTAATTGTTCCAGATATAAACGTCCAATGCGCATCCATATCAGTATTGTATGTGGTGTTAGTATTTCTGATAAGTCGCTCTAGTTCTTCCTGATACTGTGCTCTTATTTAATACATATATTATTACATTATTTTTTTTATTTCATTTATTTTATTTTTTTCCATTAATTGGACATTTTATGGAAAAATGCCGCCCTTTCGATTTGCCGCCCCGGACAAATGTCCGGGTTGTCCGCCCCTAGAGCGGGCGCTGTTTAAAATCGGTTTTAAACGGAGTTTGGACGATATAAAAGCATATTTTAAATTAAACGAACCGTCAAAAGTATTATTCAGATGCTCAAACTTTTAAGTCAATATTCAGTCATGGCCTTCTTCTATAATTTTCCTTCTATACCTAAGTTTGTTTTTTTTTAATGGACGGTTGAATTTAAAATGAATTTTCGCTTCAAAATCCACGACAAATTCGTCCTAAGCCACGGCTATCGTCCTAAAAAGTCCGAATTTTCGGATTTTTATAGAATTGTGTCATTTAAAATCGTTTTTAAACAGATTTTAGATGATTAAAAAACATATTATTATTCTAAATTAAACGAACTGTCAAAAGTATTATTCAGATGTCCAGACAGTTAAAATAATATTGAGTCATAGCCCTCTTCTAATATTTGCTAAATTTGATTATTGACTTTCCCAAATCAAAGGTTGTCGGCCCAAGATGAGTAGCTGGTAAAAGAATAAGCTTTGTAGATTTTCGTGTCGAAAGTATGCAGTGAATTAATCCACAGTAGAGTGCTCTAGACGGCCTCAATTCTCCCCCTCCACTTTTTTTTGCCCCTCACCCTCCTCCGGTGACCGAGATAGATCCCGCTCATTTGATCTTAAGCGTATTCGATCTTGAATGATATTGACCTAATTTCACTTTGAATGTCCTTGACATGTGACCTTGAATGTCCTTGAGTTTTTGCTCAAAGTCGCGCATATGACCTTGAGATTGATCCAAGCGTGTATCACCTTGAACGTCCTTGGGACTGTTTTGTGGTGTTTTTTACCTTGAATGACATTGAGATAATTTGATCTTGAACGCCCTTGAGTTTTTGATGTGTAAACATCTTACGCGGCGGTATGAGGGTAAATCTCGGCAAATGGGACGGAAATGTGTAAACCGATTCTAGCCGCTAGGACAGTACTATATATACAATTTTGCCATTTAAAATTGTTTTAAACGGATTTTAGCCGATAATATAAGCATATTTAAGCATATTTAAAATTAAACGAACCGTCAAAAGTATTATTTTTATTATATTATATTCGCAGTGTATTTGGATCCATATCACAGCTTATTTTTAATAGACGGTTGAATTTAAATTGATTTTCGCTTCAAAATCCACGACAAATTCGTCCGAAGCCAGGGCTATCGTCCTAAAAAAGTCCGAATTTTCGGGTTTTTATACAATTTTGCCATTTAAAATCGTTTTTAAACGGATTTTAGACGATAAAAAAGCATATTATTATTTTAAATTATACGAACTGTCAAAGGTATTATTCAGATGCCCAGACGTTTAAAACAGTAAAATTTGAAAAAGCTGGTTATTGACTGTCCCAAATCAAAGGATGTCGGCCCAAGAGTATAAGGTAAATATGCTGTGTCCATATGTTGATGCTATTCCTGGTGGCATTAGATTTTCGTGTCGAATTTGTGCAGTGAATTAATCCGCTCCGAAGCTGCCAGTGCGTATTATTAAAGAATCCTAACTAATATTATAAATGCGAATGTTTTTGTTTTTACTCTATGAACAAGCTAAAATGTACAGTAACGGCCATACCACGTTGAAAATGCCAGTTCTCGTCCGATCACTGAAGTTAAGTATTTTTTTTATTTATTTCTGTTTTAATTATGATAATGTTTAATATTATTGCCAAAAATACAATTCTTTAATTATATACCTATATTATAAACACTCGTGTGTTTGTATTTTTACTTTTTTAAACTCTGCTTTTGGAAACTATATGAATTTCAAAGCAAATCACATTTTTGCGTTTTTATTCATCATTTTCAATGGCTCCCCGGTTGCATCTTTGCGAAGGACTGTGAATTTTTGTATTGTTAATTCAAAATATTAATTTGTAAAATGGAAAGAGCGAAGCTTCGACAAGTCTTTGCCCCTCTGCGAAAAAAGTGAAAATGCATTTAACGAAGCTATTGATAACGTTACAGCTGATAATTGGCAGAAGTGTATCGAACATGTCATAAAACAAAAAATGATACTACGGTCGAAGTTATAGCTGAATCTCTTATTATCAATGTTGGTTCCGAAAGTAGTAATAGTAATGATTCTGAATCAAATTCTGATCAAACCTCCGATAACGAGTAGGAAACTTAAAATTGTATTGATTTTTGATGTAAACTTTCGATTCAACTTTCAATATGGTATTTTATGATAAGAAAAACCCCTTATCATATGACTCTTTTTTTCCTAGCCTTAATGAATACATAGTACTATTTGTTTGTAGTACAATTTTGTTGCTTATTACTAGACTTAGGAATAATTTTGAATATACGCTTTTTTTTGCATATTTTAGACTAAAATCATGCATATTTATGTGCTTAAACTTTATTTTTTTAAGTGGATATTTGTCTAAGTCTACTTATTACTATTCCATTATATAGTTATTATAACATATTAATTTACAAAGCAATTGTATCCGCCACTGGAATTTCCTTCTCTCTTCCCTTACCCCTCGAGGCGCTCCTTAAAACTAAAAATGAGTCACTGACTATTATTTCCGGCTTGAACTATAGTTCACATCGATGAAATTTTTTCAGGTTGCTGCATAATTAGTATTAGATAATTTGAATAATAAACCTAACTAGTGCCAGTAATAGCGCAAACACTGTGAAACTGTAATAGACAATTTTTGCAAAAAAAAATAAGTAAAACAATATTTTATTTTACTGCTCGATCGAGAAGAATGTATATGCTGCGTTATCCTATTCTTCCTTATTTATCATATCTCTTAGATAAAACTTGTGTGTAAAATACTAACATGTTCGAAAATATATTTTGTGTAAGTAAACAAAAACTGACTTCAGATGAGTCGATGTTATTTTTTGTTACTTAACAAAAATATGTGCCTCACCTTTATAAGCACAAAACTGAAGTGAAACTTCTAAAAGAGATATTGGGAATCGAGTTTTTTCGAAGTTTTTTTCTCAACTTTTGCCCTCGGTTTCGACAATTTTTTAATTTTTTTTTTTGCTTTTTGTTTCAAATTTTTTCGCCAAAAACCGCGTGCTCTAACTTTTTTTGATTATTTTTTTTTTATTTCGTTTTATAATACTTTTAATAACTTTGCGAAAAATGTTTTCCTTTTTTTTTAATTAATTTAATTTTCTTATGTGGTTTTATAATACTTTTATTAACCTTCCGAACAATATCTTACGTGTTTTAAATTAATTTTTTCTTCTTCTTTCTTTTATAACACTTATTAACTTTCTGAACTTCAGAACATTTTTTACCTTCTTTTAAATTTTTTCCATTTTTTTGAAGAAAAAAACTTTTTAGTTTGGGTTAGTGCCCTGAAAATTTCAGCCCTCTAGCTATACTGGAACGTGCTTAATTAAGGGGGCGTCACTTTGAAAAGCGTTTCACTTTGATAAGCGTTTCATTTTTTCTGACTTCTACCATCGCTAAAGAAGTTTCACTTCAAAAAAAAAGTAATTAGAGTAAAGTAATTCGTACGTTTCTTGCATTTTCCTTTTTGTTTCCCAAAAAAACTCATATCGTCCACCTAAATATACTAGACGCTAGCGCCCGAACTTTTCTGCTTCTCTTGCCGGTGGCTTCGCTCGCAACGGGGCTCAACAAGACAAAACTAACCGAAAACTATCAGAAATCACCCAAGTTTACAAAAAGAAACAAACATAACCTTAAAAAAAATCTCTTGCCACAGACGGGAACCGAACGCGGGACGCCGTATCACAGACTAAACTATCACATCCAAACCACTGGACCATCAGTGCAGTTGCAGGCATTTGATTGCATCCTATACACATGGATAAAATGCAGGCGCCACGCAATATATCCGAATGCCACCGAAGTCACCGGCAAGAGAGGCAGAAAAGTTCATGCGCTAGCGTCTAATCCTAAATATAATTTCATACCGCCTCAAGCGTCTATCCAAGATCCTTTTATGATAAAGCTCTTTAAAAAAATATATAGAAAAAACTGACAAATTACTCTCAATTAGAAAAATTTTCATGATTCCCACAAAATTCTCGTAAGTTTTATTGAGGACCCCTCGTAAATTAAGCTTTTTTCTGCTCCTCAGTCGACCCGGTGAAAAGCACCTGTTGTCTCGACGCGCTTGTCTATTTATAGATATTTTCGTTTGATTTAATCTCTATTCGCACGTTTGGCGACATCTATCGTTTGTCATCTTCGTAAAGTTTCTCATAGATGGTGCTAAGGTGGGAGCGACAGAGAACTTACCATTAGATCCGTATATCTATTTTTTTATGTATCTTTGGTAGGTCGTATTTACAGAATATGTAAGGAGCTACTAGAACTCTATTAATCGAAGGACTTCGAGTTGCAAGCCTTTTCAAAATTCTAGAACTTTGGATACAAACATATTTTTATGTGTGTCTCGGAATCCAAACATAAGAGCTACTAGAACTATATTAATCGAAAAGCTTTGAGTGGCAAGCCTTTTCAAAATTCCAGAACTTTGGATACCAACATATTTTATGTGTTTCTCGGAATTCAAACATAGTGTCATAATGCTATTTATTTATATTTTACTTACGGAATATGTAAGGAACTACTAGGACCATAGTTTGCATCTAGTTGCTTTTACTTGCCAGCCTTTCACATATTCTTCCTATGAATTTCTCATAATCTTAACATAGTAACAGTATAATATTTAGAGGCTATGTAAGAAGCTTTAGAATCATAGTTTGCACCTACTCGCAAGCCTTTTCAAAATTCCACAACCTCCGCGGCAAACATATTTTTGACACTCTCGGAATCTAAATATACTATAACAACAACTTTTAAATATCTGTGACGCCACGCCTTGTATGGCGTGCAGGTTATATAGCTCAGATTATGGATCGAGAAGCAAGAAGCAAGTGGGCATTTCGGTAAAACAATAACAACGACTATTGGTCAAAGAATTAATGAGAAGCCAATAACAACCTCTATTTGTCAAATACTTAATACCCGATTACTAGAAAACGCATGTTCTTTCGTTTGAGGTATGATTTGAATTGTTTATAGGTCTATATTATTATAATAATGTTCTTTAAGAGCGATGTTGTGTTTTAATTTATGGCTATGTTTGGTTATTTCATAAGATAATTATTTAAGGTTCTTGGCTTAGCTTAATTTCACTCAGCACTTTAAGGCACTATAACTGTTCAACTTTAAAAGTCACTAAATTTATAATTTTGACGGATCTATCGTAGATTCGACTTTAGTACTTTTTAGGCAGATACGTTTCTGTGAATTACACTTCCCGAGTTAAGTCTGAGGATTAGGACATGGTTAGAGCCCCTACTACGTCCCTGTGGACTGCACTAAGGGAGCGAAATAGGTGAGAGACAAACGTCTAGCGGACTGATGATCCGCTTGACTATTTATATCATAAAATCTGCTAAACATTGCAACTACCTGGGCTGTGTTGTTTATAAATTAACTTGAATGTTTATATTGATAATATTTAAGTAGTATGTAAGCTACCAGAATAGTTTGCGCTTATTGGCTTTTACATACAAGCCGTATCAAATCTTAACAACTTTGGCTGCAAGCAGAACATCATACATTTCTCGAAACTTGATCATCCTAGAATAGTTTGCTATGTACAGGGTGTGTAAGAAGCTACTAGGATTTCAGCTTGCACCTCGTAAGGATATGATATAAAATTTCCAGGGTTTATTAAGAATTTGTAGGACTATAGTTTGCACCTAGTGGGTTTTTGCTTGCAGGCTGTTTCAATATCCACAGCTTTGCTTGCAATTTTTATGAATTTCTGGGAAACAAAGAGTTATAGTATAATATTTGAAGGGAAACTTGTGTGAGACTGGTCGTCACTTAGGGTTTTAGATTTAATATTTTCTTTTGTATACTTACATGAATTTATATTATTGTAAATAAATATTATTGGTCGGCGACTACTTTTGTTGCATACGAGGTTACAGAATAATTACTGTGATATTATATTTTGATAAAGTAGCCTGAACATGGTCTAATCCTCGTGTTACACTTTAGGCTAAGGGACTAAGCCCCAGTCATGCGTATAGAGAGTCAGACCTGTGTATAATTAAATTCAATGCTAAAAGCGGATTTAATCATAAAACATAAAATAATGATTACTTTCTCAAAGAATGAACTGCTTGAGTTAAACCGGCAGTACACGCATGCAAAATTCCTTCTAAATTGTAAAAATCATGTTACCACATGTCGTTTATGCGAGCATACATCTTTTTTACCTTTTACAAAAACCGGCTCCATGCTAGATTTGTCGTGTCATTTATTTAACATTAAGCCAGATGAGTAAGAAATGTAATAAGCTGCTCCAAAAAAATAATTACGATAATTTGTTAACTACAGTATGAAAATTACTTTGTTTATTACTGATAAAAGAAACCATGCATTTACTCTCAGACCATATCTGAAGGAGAATGGAAAACTTGAATGGTTTATATATTACCGGAGTGCAATGGAATATATAGAATTCCTGGATCCTTTAAGAAATGTATGAAACATGATTTGTATTTGCCAATCTTCTTAAATTAATTGCATAGTTATTTTGAAGTACTAGCTAAAAACAATAGTTCTTCATTATTAGAGTAAATAATGTTCTTTTTGTTAGCACTATTCTATCAGGAACATATTGCAAACAAAATTTAAGTGATTGATAGTGAATCTTCGATTCCAAGTGGTATTGGTTTATGTTTTGGGGGAACGAAATACTTCAAAAATTAATATTTAAAGTTCAGGTCACTATTTAAAAATGTTGATCTGATGGTGATATCTGAGAACTGTAACGTTCTTTTTTAAATTAGGAGTACCTTAAAATGCATCGTAATAAAGTGCGCGTAGAGAGTGCGCACCGTTTTCAGCATGTTTAAAAATAACGTCACAAAAAAAAAACAGAATTGGAAAATGAAACTCTCTCTTTGATGTACAGGGTCTTTCGTCATATATTGACATCCCCCCTACAGGAGTTATTTGAAGAGTAATCAGAATGCGATACATACAAAAGTTTTAAAGTTTTAGGTACATTTTAAGAAATCGTTGAAGAAAAAACAATTGAACGACGGAAATGTCAAATTTGTGTATATTGTTGATTTTACTAAATGGAACGCCCTGTATATTGTTGCATATTTTTCAAAGCACAGTTTTCCGATTCCAAAAATATATACTTTGCCTATGTTAAGCCGTTTGTAATATCCTAAACTTCGCTATAATTTTAAAGAGTAAATCAGAGTAGCCATGAATTGTATTGACAAGACGTTTTAAATGATCAAATATTGAAAAGAAAATGAATAAATAACAACAAACAAAAATAATAACAATAAACAACAAACTAACTAATTATATACATTTTTACGATTTTTTGACTGGTTTTTACAGCTGTTCAGTGTGTTTCTATCAATGCATTTTTTATAATCAGATTCAATTTTATTTAAAGTGTTGATAATGAACACATCAGTGTCTCGAGTACTAGCAGACTCGCTATTTTTTTTCCTTTTATGAAGGCCTGCAGTGTTAAAGGTGCATTCATCAGACCATACTATTTTCCGAAAAAAAGTGTTGCCTTCCTTTTTAAACAGTAGCATTTCCTGACAAAATAGCAACTGACTATGATTTTAATTTGTTTCGTTTATAACACGTATAATTTTGGCTTGCAGTTCCTCAAGAGTTTCGCTTGAATGTTCATAAACTTTGTTTTTTAAGAATCCTCACAGAAATGAGTCAACGGGTGTCAAGTCTGGGCTGTTCGGTAGCCATCGAATCGACCCACTTCTATGTATCCAAGTTTCATACCTTTGACTCAGGTAATTTAACACAGGAACTACGCTTTGTGGTGGGGCCCCATCCTGATGCCATATTAGGTTATTGTATTGTCTCAGTGGTAAATGTTCAAGCAAATGTTCCAGATCATTTTGCAATATATTGAGATATCGTTCCCCGTTAAATACTCTGCAAAAAATTGGACCTATTGTTGTATTATTCAAGATGTTGCACCACACATGTAGAAAGTGTCCACCTTGAAATTTTATTTCTCTGACATTTCGAGGGTTATGGGTCGCCCAAAATCGAAAGTTTTGATATGTAAACATCTTAGGCGGCGTTCTGAGGGTAAATCTCTGTAAATGGGACGGAAATGTGCAGGCGGATGTGACATCATAACTATGCGCAGTGATTAGTGCGCAGCTACTTCAGCGCTTCCTTGTAAAACATGTTCTTTCTAACGCCAGAATATAGGCAACTAATTCTAAATAAGTGGTTCCCTATATTCAGGCGTCACGAATACGAAATATACTCTTTACGAGGGCTGCTCACATACTTGTGCATGTTGATATGGGATATGTTTACACATCAGTGTCTCGAGTACTAGCAGACTCGCTAATTTTTTCCTTTTATAAAGGCCTGCAGTGTTAAAGGTGCATTCATCAGACGATATGATTTTCCGAAAAAAAAGTGTTGTCTTCCTCTTTTAACAGTAGCATTTCCTGACAAAATATCAAACGTCTATATTTATGATTTTGTGTTAACTTCTGAACCGGTAATATTACGTAGGGATAATAATAATGAAAATGTTTTGTTGCAGCTGCTATGGATCTATTCGGTTCTTCTAAAAGTAAAATTATTACTTGTTATCTTATATGTAATTATTAACATATTATACCTACACGAAAAAAAGTTAGATTTACCACTTTTTTCACTTAAATTGTAAAGTATTATTTACCTACCTTCAACATATAACAAAATATTTAATTCTCCTTCCTCATCAATGTCTATTCTGCGCTTCTTTCTTTTCAAATATTTTCTCGGAATGACCGTTCAACATTTTTACAAGTATTCCGCGCCGGAACGCGGAAAGTCATTGTCCAGTACAGCACAGCACATTTTCTAACTCACGTGTGTTGAAACACACTGGCATTTGTCATATGCATATTTGCTATACCGTAGACAAACCCTCGCGCGATTCAGCACGATGCTGTTGTTGTGTTGAACACTAGATTACAAATTACTAAGAGGCGCTTTCCAAATGCTTGTCGGTACTATTAGAAATCACAGTCTTTTAAAAGAATGCAAAAATATAATAATAAACATAATTTTTCACCATTCACATAAAGTTAATGTTGCATATGCATTTAGTTACTCCGTTTATCACCAGAAACAAGAGAAATATTTAATTCATATTTTAATTCTGCGATAAATCCAACTGAAAGACAAATTAAGCATATTTATGACAAATGGAGATATTCAGAATATGGAGGGCGCGATGGCGAAAGCATGTTAGAAATTATCACAGCAAAACAAAAATATTATGAGTAGTTAGGGGTGCAAGTATTAATTCGTTCAAATCCATTGATACTTAATTGCTGTTATAACTCCAATAATGAAAAGAATATTTTTAAAAGATTCATTATAGGTTCAAGTGGGTCATGTGCCCAACCATCCACATGCGTAACATTTATTTTTACTGCCAACAAAATTGGTGCTATGCCTCTTGTGTGTTGCATACAGAGCAAACGGAAGCTAATTCCACCTTATAATTTTTAGCGGTAAAACAAGCCTTAGAGTCTAACAAAAAAATGCTTGAAGCAAAAATAATGTAGCTATTCATAAGGAATCAGTTATGTTGTTACGTAAGCAATTTGATCGAATTGCTGCTATGTTTAAGCAAGCGAATTCTCCGGAAGTGACCTCAAAAATAATTACATTTAATAATGTTTTGGAAAAAATTACCAATTTAAATCAGGCGACAGCCCTTATTTCCGAAAAAGCTATGGTAAGAAATAGTAAAAAAATTATAGTACAACCTACTACGATAGCCAGAAGAACAGCAAGAGGCATACCAAAATCAGGACGACGCCGACGCATACAAGCTGGACGACGTTCCAAATGGGAAAACAAACTCAAAGGCAAAAAGAGGGAACATAACCTAATTAAAAATATTTTGGCAAATACACCTAATGCTAAGTTGCATTAACTTTTGTAAATTAAGTGTCTTTCTGTTCTTTTTTATAATAAATAAGCAATATTTTCATATAGGTAAAACATTTGTTTTTATATTATTTTTAAAACTCAGTTATTTTTACAACAATATCTTATAGGCACAAATTTTGAAACATATCGTAATAATCAGATATTGGCTAAAAATTCATTGAGCCTTATATAAATATTTTAATTACAATTTATGTTTAAATGTAAATTTTTATATTTAAAAAGATGTAAACACTGAAAAATTAGAAATACGTCAAAGCAATATAAATCTGCATTATGTATGACAAGTACAGTGTTTTTGATTATAAATGCCCCCCAACCTTAACTTCTTGGGTCACTGTCTAAAAAAATAGCCAAGTGGTAGCAGTTGAGAAGTAGTTTTTGTACAATAAATTTTTATCGAAACAGGGTGCGCCAAAAATCTGTGACGAACCAAACATGCATTTTCTTAAATGGAACACCCTGTATATTTTGTAATTTTTAGAATCCTCATAAAATTCCAAGAACTCAGACACATCTTGTTTCATCCTACCTTCAGTTATTGTTTCTGAGTTATTCAGTTGAAAATCGCCTTTTTTGACTTTCGGAGGTTATAGGGCCAAATCTATAAATAAAAAAAGAGGGAAACGGTTTTCACATTCCTATCTTAACTTTTCAAGATCTATCTATTGGCATACATGACAATGTCAACTGTCAAAATTTTTGACATAAATTTTGACAGTTGATATTATTTGGCATGTACCTATGTCATTAGCCAAACCGTTTCTCTCTATCTTTATTAATTTTGGCCCCATAACCTCCGAAAGTCAAAAAAGGCGATTTTCAACTGTTAATAACTCAGAAACAATTGAAGGTAGGATGAAACAAGATGTGTCAGAGTTCTGGAATTTTATGAGGATTCTAAAAATTACAAAATATACAGGGTGTTTCATTTAAGAAAATGCATGTTTGGTTCGTCACAGATTTCTGGCGCACCCTGTATAGATAAAAATTTATTCTACAAAAACTACTTCTCAAATGCTACAACTTGCCTATTTTTTTACACAGTGGCCCAACAAGTTAAGGTGGGGGGAATTGCGCGGTGATTTGTCTAAAATATAGCAGCGTATGTGTAAAAAATCCCAGTGCATGTCAACACAGATTAAGCGAACAGTGCTGAAATGCGCGGGGAATTATCTAGAATATAGCCAGCGTGCGTATGACAAATGCCAGCGTGTTTCAACACACGTGAGTGAGAATGTGTGCTGTGCTGTACTGGACAATGGCTTTACGCCGCCGGAACTCTGCTCTCGCTGCCGACGCATTGTTATTATTTTTATAAAATATTTGAACAATATCTCATTTCTCAATTTAAGGGATCAAAACTTCACCTTGACACAAACAAATGTCAAATGAATCATGTCAACAAAATTCATGGATACTTTGATTTACTTGTATCACGAAGTTTAGGACGTAATATATTAAAAACGGCTTAACTAACACGTATTTAGGAAGCCGCCGCGTTACAGAACCCGAGTTAAATAACGCCGCCTGATTGGTTAGATAAGCTCCGCCCGTTAATGTTGTTTACGTTTTTTCACTTCACCCATTTGTATTCATGCAATGCCCTCCGCTCGGTGCGAGACGCAACCAACAAAAACTAACCCAAAGCATGCCAAAAAAACTAAGTAAAAAAAAAACTTGCAAGCGTCGAGCGTCGAACTATTTACTTTGCATTCTAAACGCGAGAGCCTTATCACCTGAGCTAGGCGTTCACATTCCTGCTTCTCTCGAAAAGTCCTATACAAATGCGTGACGTGAACAAACGTAAACAACATTGACGGGCGAGGTTGAAGTTAGCCATCACGCGACGTTATTTAACTGGGGTTCTGTAACGCGGAGGCTTCCTAAATACGCTAACCGAACATAGGCAAACTATATATTTTTGGAATCGGAAAATTGTGATTTTTTAAAATATGCAAGTTCCATTTAAGAAAATCAAAAATATACACAAATTTGACATTTCTGTCATTCAATTGGTTTTTCTTCCGACGAATTCTTAAATTTTACGTAAAACCCTAAAACTTTTGTATGTATCACATTTTGATTACTATTCAACGAACCCCTGTATGGAGGTGGAGGAGGGGTGAATATACTAATTCCAAGATCCCAATGTTGAGCACCAATTTTTGACACCCTATAAGGCTGTTACATCTTGATCTAAAGATATTTTTAGGACGGAGACTCACTCGCTTGTTACTCCGTTTAATTTGCGTTATATTTACAAATCACCTGTTTTTCTTGTAGAGTAAGTTTTTAGTAATTTTTAAAAATGGGTTAGGTCTGTTTGAAATCCCAGTATCTTTTTGCCTATACTGTATACCCGATTTCGTTTTGGACATTTCTAGCCTTGTGCCTGAATAGGCCTTTCCTCTATTAAAATAATTCACTCGAAATTGCTTTTGTGAATGTCAGTAACCATATTTTTAATTTGTTAATGGTTTAATAATTTTCGGATCTTTTAGATACTCTATATGTATATTCATAAACCTTTTCTGTTTTAATAAGATAACCATAACTTAACATAACCGTAAATCTTAGTAACAGACCTCCGTTAGTGAAATAATAACTTCTGGCTTTCATGCAATAAAGATACTTTGTACATCGCATTTTCTTGAACATTGTAGAGATGGAGGAGTAATTTATTTTATTTTTCGCACCCCATAAAATGTCTTTTAAACGGTCGATAGCAGGTCATAAAATTTGTTAAATTGCATTTGGGCACTAAGTAGCTAGACAGCTATATGTATTCGCCATAAAAATAAGTTTAAAGTTATCTTCCACTTTCAGTAGAAGTAAGTAAAGTTCTAGGACATATTTTATATTCAAGGTGATTTGTCATGTTTCTGATATTAATGGTTGATAAACATTGCAAATTGAAAATTTGTTTATATATTCCTTGAACAAAAAAAAGAAACAAAAGGCTCCTGAAAATTACACATTTTTTAAGGATCTATACCAATAATCATTTTTAGGTGCTAATAAGTTACCAAGCTCTCCTGAGAAAAGCATATGAATGAATCAATCATCTTTTGCAGATCGCGAAGAGTGGAAATATTTAAAGCTAGAAATGAGTATATTAATTTTCCTGCTTGTGAGATGAATTATTACCTGTTACTCTACTTGAGTTTTAGTGGACGTTCCAACTGTAGGGCGCTTCGCCTGGCCCCAGGTATAAATTGCACAAGTGCGAATTTAGTGGCCCTAAAGAAGCTAAAAAAACCTAAGAGAACTTGAAATGCTTGACGTTTTGAGGAACAAATCTGCCTCCATTGTCAAAAATAAAAAATCTAAAAATAAAAATGATTAGTAAATGTAATTTTAACATTCAAAATAGTAAAACAGTAGAAATCTGGTGGACTTTCTCAAGTTATGAATGTGCAAGCACTACAAGTTCTCGTATGTTTTTCAGCTTCTTTAAGGTGACTAAATTAGCAGTTGTGCAATTTACACGCTGATGCCTTAAAAATTGAAACTTACAATAAAACTCAGATGGAATAACAGGCAACAATTCATCTCACAAAAGTGAATCCTCCACGACAATATGGAACACATATCTATATTTATTTTTCATGTTCAAAAAACATAAAATTTGGTTCTGTTTTGAAAAAAGGAATACTACTCCTACCTAGCCCTGTCTCTAAAATTTTAGAAAAACTATGGCATTTCTTCATACGCATTTCCAAGCTTTTCAAAAATACCGGAAATGTAGCTTCACGCTCTGGTGCTTTAGGCCGCAAATTGTGGAGCTACATTTGCATTCAATTGAGATGTCGAGTTTTTCATAAAGCGATAGAGTAGCTGTCAATGAATTCAATGAGTGTATATAATAATAATAAAAGAAAAAAGGAGATAGTAGAAAATACAGAAAGAAGCACCTAAATTAGAAACACAAAAAGCAAAACAAATAAAGATCAAGATCAAAGTAAGGTTACCTAAATGAAGCGGAATCAAAATTGGACAGCAGGGCGCTTCACGAACAGGATCTAAAAGACCCAATGCGAGAACACGTAGATAAACAACTATCATGTAAGTGGCTACAAAGAGGAGAACTTAAAGGAGAAGTTGAAGCATTGATAACAGCATGCCAAAATCAAGCGCTACTACTAACTATTATAAGGTTAAAAAATAATATTTATACAAATGTCTTTTGTGCAATCCAACGTGTCCTCTCTGCTAGCTCAGTACTAACCAGTAAAGAATATCTAGATAGGCACAATGAATAGTAAGCCATCTACATTGGAATATATGCAATAACTATAACAACAATTTATATGAAACGTAATATCTGCGTAAATCTGAACCAGTTGTGGAGATGTGCTTAATATAGAACACATAGAGAGAAATTTGCAAACGAATGTGTGAGCCTGACCTAGTCACCTAAAGTCAACTTAAGTATAATGGTTGCCTAATTATCGACGAAGCGATCCCATCTGACTGCGAAATAACTAAGAAAGAGGTTAAAAAAAGAAACCAGTAGGAGATATGGAGAATGCAAACAAAAATATTGCCTATAGTCAGAGCTGTCACCATCAGTGAGATTTAAA
Source organism: Pissodes strobi (assembly GCA_016904865.1). NCBI lineage: Eukaryota > Metazoa > Arthropoda > Insecta > Coleoptera > Curculionidae > Pissodes > Pissodes strobi. The sequence goes on from MU182093.1 coordinate 160,723, forward strand.
TCATTTTTGTGATTTAAATACATTTTTTGATTTAAATACTTTGAGTTTAAATATTTTTTTCTGAAAGTGATTTTTAATTTATGATTTAAATCTTTCTGAAAAGTATCTTTGATTTTTGATTTAAAATTAGTATTTAAATCTTTCTAAAAGGATTGAAATCAGTAAAAAGATTTAAATCTTCAAAAAAATTTAAATCCTTAAACAGATTTAGATTTAAATCATTAAAAGGAGTTTAACTATAATAAAATACAGCAATAAATACATCCTAAGGGTTTTAGTTCTATGTTTATTTTGTATTTTGTAATGAAAATTTTTAATGCGTTACTTAATTTTCTTTTTTAAATATATATATGGGCTATGTGGGAAACTTTTGTATTATTGATTTCTTAAAATTATATATTCCCGATAATTTCGATGAAAGTTTCTGCGTCATAAACAAACCCCTTACAAAGTAATCAATCTGTAAAAAGCAAATAAAATACCATAAAAAAACTAGCTAAAAAATAAAATAGATTTTTCCGCCAGAAAAATATTTCTAGGAAAAATTCAAATCAAAAATATTAAAAAAAAGATAATTGAAATAATAGGATTTTGTCAAATATCAAGTTGATTTTATCAAAAAGTAATTGTCAAAACAGATAAAGCTTGTTTTTTTAATGGAATTTTTGACACATTGTCATATATTTAAAAGCTGCTAGCATGCACATAATGAGCTATTTTGTATGTTTGATGTTAGTGTTTTCATTTTAATTAATATAGTCGGCTAACATAATAAGAAGTGCAAAGTTACCAATTATGTGAATGCTAACGGTTTTAAAAACATTCGACAATGTGTCAAAAATTCCATTAAAAAAACAAGGTTTAAATAACATTTTAATTTGGTTTTTGTATGTTATTTTGACCTAACTATTGAGAATTGTATTGTTTTTTTAAAATTTAGATTGAGTGGCGTCACACTTTTGCTTTTTTTCACTTAATTTATATAAATATCACGACGCCAATTCGTTGTACATAACCAACCAATGATTTCAATCTTTTTTACATTTTAGATCATTTTAGGAAGTATTTAAATCTTTTCAAAAGATTTAGATGTTAAAAAATATTTACAATTTAAATATTTCCTAAAATGATTTAAAATGTAAAATGGATTTGAATATAAAAAAGATTTATTATTTACATCTTTCCTTATATACAAAAAGATCTTTAATTTAAATCGTTTGTCCAAATGAAAAGTATCTTTGATCTTTGATTTAAATCATTTTTTAAATGATCTTAAACAGCTCTGCCTATAGTCAGGAGCAATGAGGTTAATTGCTGCTAAAAATATGTAAAAATTTACTAAATAAATTTCTGTTAATAACAATATGGAAAGCTTGCAAGAAATTGTATTATTGAAGTTGTCACATATAATTAGGAAACGAATTTATTAACTAAAATGTATTCAACTTAACAGTACGTGTACTCGCGGTAAATATATATAAAAGCCACTTCACACACACATCCACATCTACACGAACGGATCAAAGCGAACCTCAGGAACAGGCGCAGATGTTTATTTACCCGAGCTCGATATACAAATACAGATACCACTAGGTAATCTCAGCACCATATCCCAAGTTGAACTGTGTGGCTTAACGATGGGTGGTGGAAAAGTGACGGAGAAGCAAATCACAAACAAAGATATACTGTTCGTCACGGACAGCAAGACAGGTGTGCAAACACTCAACAAAATGGAGACCAGAGACTTGATGGTTAAGGAGTGCATAAAATCACTGAACCAAATAACTGCAGAAAACAGAGTAACCATCGTCTGGAAAAAAGAGCACGATGGGGACCATGGTAATGAAAGAGAAGACACTCTTGCCAAGAAAGCGTCTCGTAAAAAAACAATTGTTCCAGAACCAATACTACCACTCACCATGGACACTGTTCGCAAATAAATTTAAAAAACAGCAATTCGAGAATGGAGCACAAGGTGGAAAACGGAAGAAGGGCTTCGCCACTCCAAAGCAACACTAACACATCTTGGTAAATGCAAAACTAGATATTTTCTAAAACATACAAGGAAAAACTTGAAAATAATGACAGAAATACTTACCACACAGCACAGCAAACACAGAAAGACACAACATAACAGTAAAAATAATACACCACTTTAATTTAATCTGATATCAACAGAAGCATAATATTATAATTACACACCGATATATTGAAAAATATTGGGCGATATAACCATACATACTGATAAAACGACACAACAGACCAGATCTCACATTACTGGATAAAATAAGCAAGAATACATATCTAATAGTTCCATTCTGGTTACATTAAATTTTTACCTTTGCTGGTAAATTTAAAATATAAATACTTGGGATTATATCACGCTTTCAACCCGTAGTGTGTACAGTGGCTTTATACAGGACAGTGACGACAATGGACCAGGGCCGCCATTTTGGAGCAAATTTTCTTAAAGGTTATATGGAAGTTTCGCGTTTTTTGCATTTTTTTAGCAAGAAGCTAACAAAATAAAGCGACTGAGGTATTATATTGGTAGGAATATGTTAACCGGACCCTTAGCTAATAAAACTTTAATAATTTTCACGAAATTAACAAGCAAAATAATTGAAAGTATTATACTAGCATTTGAAAATCCCGCATGTATAAGCGGCAAGGAACATGTTTCCGACTCTTTTTGAGCGTAGTATAAAAAGAGACAGAAACTCAACCGAAAATATACACTTATGAGCTGAATTGACAATGTAAGTGGGGTTATGAGTCAAGATTGTGACAGACTGGTACGTAAATATAAATAATTACTTGTTTTTATTATTAATAAGGTTTTAATGTGATAATCAGAATGGTCGTCTGTGTTCACGGCATGAAATTTTAGTACTTTCTTCATGATTTGTGGTATCTTCAGCAAGGTGATGTTATAAATAGTAAATGTAATTTTTAGGTCCATATTTAAATACCTTCCCAAAAAAATGTTATGAGACTGAGAGGCACAATACATATGAAGCGGCGAAGCAGGTATCCAGTTTATACAGTAGTGGATGCAAGAAAATTTTAAAGCAAATAGGTATATGGACATGTTAGAAACATCTTATTTATTTATAATCAACACAAAGAATATCAAAGCTTATTTCAATTTTCAGCCTTGACCAGAGGGAAAAATCAGATTTAATAAGGATGCTGTCAAAGAATGGATTCTGAATAATGAAAAATTCATTATGATTTTTATGGACGTTGACTACGAACAGAAGTTCATTTCATGTAATGTTGGGAAATAAAGTAGGTACACTATTTGACAAACCTGTATTTCATCTAAAATAAACATATTCATTTTACTCAACGTTGTTTGATTAACTTACTTCAATCTCTTGTCTCTTGCCGATAAAGGTTTAAGCTAAACGGTAACAATAAAAAAAAAATCTAAAATAAAATATACATATATTACCTAATATATTTAAAACAATACAGCTAAATAAAGAACCTTAAACATTGAAAAAGGTGTAGTTTCTTGAATTAAATTTTTTAATACAAATAGTTTTTTCAAGGATTTACTAGCATATTTGTGCGTGCAATAATTTACTTTTTTTATTGAAATACTACATATCTACTAATTATTTTTTGACTCATATTATGACAAGGTTCTGTGATTACTATCTATTTTCCATTTCTACAAAAAAATAAAATATGTGCATGGTAAAAAATCCAATCCATTCTCGACTTCTCAGTTTGCTCGGAAGAAGGCCTCGATATGGAATCTGAAGATTTCAAGGCAAATTTACACTTTGTAGAAGCCTTTTTTTTCCGCATTGGGTTTGCAAATGGAAAATATGGTTGGGATAGCATTTGGCTTTAACTTCTTATCTCATATTTATTCCTCCCACATGCCTGGTGCAAAATGAATCTGCAAGAAAAGATAAACCGTTACTACATTGTAATGTAGGCATCACTTAATTAAGCAAATTGAGGAATGACATTTGATGAACATGTTACTTAGACTGTGTTGTATGATGCTGACTAAGCTCGAGTCAGCTAAACCAAGACTGGTGGTTGAAGAATTTCATTTAAAATACATTGCAGGTAAAATGATCTAATTTGACAGCAATGTATAAAGGAGTTCAACCACCAGTCGTAGTTCAAATAAGCTGAGTTTAAGCCTCTATTTTACAACCAGGCCCTAATAACTACATAACAGTAACTATATGATGTTAAACATGGAATGATATAGACGTTAAAGTATTTTTTGTACTTCCAGGACTAAAAGGGTTCATTTAATCCTAAGGGACTAATCGTGATCACAAAGTTAATGACACTGACAACTTGTTTAGTTATACTGTAACTAAGTGTTTCAAAGTAGAATAATACAATATTCAGCTGGTAAAGAAAAGCCTAATATAACCTTGTATATAAAACACGGCATGCACCTGCAGTCTACTACATTCATATAAATACAAAGAGTAGAATATAACAACACTCTTTGGTGTGACAAAAAAAAGCTCGTGAAACAATCACCCTTCAACTTTACATGCCCACGTTTTTTTAAAATCACTACATTTAGGATTATAATGTATTGGAGGGCCTGTAGGAGGCCTGCAGGGTATGTAAAAGCCTACTTCTGACTAAATCTTATCGATAATCTACTTTAAAATACCACTTATTTACCTACCTTGGTACCTTCGAAAGCAGAAAATCTACACTTTAAAACGTAATATAACTTTAATGTCTAATTGAATATACCGAAACTATACACACAGCTTTAATAATCAGCAAAAAAATTACTAGAAAAACGCATAAGATCGCTATAAATCACAAGAACTTATCCACAGCCCCATACGAAAACAAACCAAATTTGCTCCAAAATGGCGCAGCCAATCAGCGCGTTGACGAAACATTGTCGTCACTGTCCTGTATAAAGCCACTGTAGTAGTGTGTTGCAGCCGGCGCCATCTACTCCAAACTTACTAAGTTAATCGGAGATAGACGGTACTATACTATAGTAATCATTGGCTACTACTTGACCTGTGTATATCAGGTGAACCTAGACAAATGTATCAGAAAGTTTGTACTTCTGTACCTTCCGTTCTTTATCATCTGCCAGACGCGCATCCATAGACGCGTTTCGCCGTATAACGGCTCGTCAGTATAGCTATAGGGTCAGCAGATGAGAGAGCGGTACTAGAGGTTTTTAAATAAACCCAGTTAAATTCAACCAGTAGTGTAGGAAGGTACAGAAGTACAAACTTTCTGATACATTTGTCTAGGTTCACCTGATATACACAGGTCAAGTAGTAGCCAATGATTACTATAGTATAGTACCGTCTATCTCCGATTAACTTAGTAAGTTTGGAGTAGATGGCGCCGGCTGCAACACACTACTGGTTGAATTTAACTGGGTTTGTTTAAAAACCTCTAGTACCGTTCTCTCATCCTCATCTGCTGACCCTATAGCCATACTGACGAGCCGTTATACGGCGAAACGCGTCTATGGATGGGTTGGCAGATGATAAAGACCGGAAGGTACAGAAGTACAAACCTTCGGATACATTTGTCATTTGTGACATTTGTCACGCTTTCAACATTGACCATTCAATTAGCAGCAAATAGAGGGCTCGCTGAAAATGAAGTTGTATTAAATACCGACTTAAACACGCGACAAATACAAAGTTATGGCTGTCAACGCCTGGGCATTGCCTGTAGTGTACAGAATCAGGATCGTGAAATCGAGTAGTACAGATCTGGGTAGGCTAGGCGCACTGGTTAGGACAACACTCACCAGGTATAGGATGCTCCTCCCTAGATAGATCATCCGTGAAATTACAGAGATAAGAAAACTACAGAGATAAGAGGAAGATTAATCAGAAATCTGAAGCAAATGCTCGCAAAATAAATCTCTAAGATTTGCTTACTTCAGGTTGATCACCCTCTTCATCGTAGCGTGGAAATAGATCATGCCCTTACACCGTTGAACTTGTTAACAGAAACAGCAGAAAACAGAGATTACCTAAAAGAAATTGAGACCGAGTGGAAGCAAGGGCAGCTGCGTTGAAAGTACGCCGGTCTCCTCAGCAACTCTAATGTTGATTTATACGTATCCACATCATACATAACAGATGAACACTTGATAATGGAAACAGAAGGGTTTCTTGGAACAATTCAAGGCCGCGTCATGTAGGCGAGCGCCATCGTGATGATTCTCATAGTTCCGTGGTGTTAGGTAAGAGCAACTAAATGTTAAGTGTTGAATGGTTTCGAACTTTTCTCTACAGAGTTTTTGCAGGTCATCATCAGCCTTTGCTTGAGAATCCACTTGCTATAAAGTGGATTCTCAAATAACGGCTCGATGATGACCTGTACAAACTGTGTAGAGAAAAGTTCGAAACCATTCAACACTTAACGTCTAGTTGCTTTTTCCTAGCACCACGAAGCTATAATCGTCACGATCTTGCAAAAATCATGCATCAAGCAGTATGTCGGAAGTATCAGTTAGTGGAAAAAGTTACACTACTACAAATACAATCTAAAACATGTAGCTATCTCAGAATGATGAAGTTAAATGTTACTGGGACTTGAGCATTATAATAGGCAGAGAAATTCAACACAACAGATATGATCTTATTTGACAAAAAGAACAAGAAAGCAAGGCTAGTAGAGATAACTCTTCCAGAGGAGAACAACCTAAGAGAAGCAAGAAATAAAAAATTACAAAACATATGGATCTTTCAAATGAACTCGAAGCCACATATCGATTAGGCGAAGTATCAAAACACCCATATGTGATTTCTGCAAACGGGCTGGTCGAAGATCATACGTTATTACGTTAACTGAATTAGGAAGACCCAAAGGGGAATAACCTGAAGAAATTATCGCGGTGGCACAAAGACCTATAATACTGGAACCTCTTTGGGTCAAATCTTTCTCATGTTTATTACCAATTAAGTTGTAAAAGATAATAATAATCGGTTTTGTCGATGGAATACATCACATTTATACATACTACTAGCAAATTAGTTTATAGGGAGCAAGGTCCGAAAAAGGCTTTGGGCTAAATAGATGCTTCATGATCAGCACTATAATAATCAAGTAAAAAGTGGCCTAAGTTGACTCGTCATAGTTGAGTCAGGTATAGATTTTGTCATTCATTTGGTTATTTTTGTATAATGATCATAACCATGTTCTAACAATTAAAGGAACCTTAGTTTTAAATAAGCCATCAAATTTCAGAATTGTGCCTTCATTTCACCCAATGACTCTTTTAAGAACTTGCTTCCACATAATATGAGCGTTCTTCTTCTTCAAGTTCACTCCCCATTTTGGCGTTTGTGATGTATAATTTCTTCCAACACATGGATATTTATTTGCATTATAGCTGCAAAATTTCATGATTTGTTTCTCTCGTTAAATGACTTAGATCTAAGGTTTTCGTCGTTTGATAGTCGTTAGAATTTCCCGTTCTTTATTCATTCTTCTCGGCACTTTCTAATTTACTCATGGTATCTTAAATAAACATTCTTAAACAACATTTGTTGATGCTGGTTTTTCATGAACTATCAACATAACCAGTAAAGCAACACACAAACTCACATCACGATGTAGCACTTCCGCAATACCAAATTAATGTGCAGACAATCTTGAACAACATTTTCCAAAACAGATTAATCAGCAGGAGAGACGTGATTGAATGGCCTTCACCATGGTACTCACGCTTTGCGATTTTTTTTTCCGACATTTGAAAACAGGAGGCGGGATTAAAGAATAGAGTTAAAGAAGAAATCCATATGATACCTCGCCAGTGGTTGCAAAATTCGATATGTGGCTTTTATTATAGGCTCGGACATTCGCAGTTAATTCGGAACATTTTAAACAGTTGCTTTAAAGATAATTTATTTTTTTGCATTACTTAAAAAGTTGCGTTTTTACTTTACTATTTTTATTTAATTTTTATTTTATTTCTAAAAGTTTACCAATTTATTTTTAAGAAATAGTAATTATTTGATATTTATCAATTGTTAGTTTGTGTGTATTTTTTGCTGGTCTTTATTTTTCTATTTCGAAAATTAGCAAAAGCGTTATTCACATTAGAGTTAAACGAAAAAAAAAACTTACAATTAATAACTTAATTTATTGTTTCATTGCTATTATTTTCATTTTTGCATTTTATTCAGTTTCTTTTGTTATCTAGCATCTCAAATTGAGAGAGTTATTAGAATCCAGAAAAACAATTGCAATTAACATTAAAAAAAAACAACAATTTGGACGGGGATATTAAAACACAAAAGTACCTTCCAAAACCATTTCAAAATCAAAGCTGTGTTTCTCTAACGTCTTTTTTTAATTTCTATACTGTGATTTTTTTTGAGGAATATGTTCAATATGTGACTCACCGGGCTGCTTATACGTAAACTGCAGACGCGATAAAATCTCGCCATGGGGCGAGTGTGATATAAATGTTAGATATAATACCCCCGATACTTTTCGTCCTCAAATATTTGAACACTTCATGGCTGGCCCTCCGCTTGCTTCGCTCGTTCCGGGGACGCAACCAATAAAAATTAACCCAACGCATGAAAAGCAACTACCAATTACAGTCCCCCTATGGCGAGATCCTATCGCTTCTGCAATTTACGTATAAGCCACTGGGCTAACCGGACCATAATCACCACATTGCCTTGCATACATACATCTTTTTTGAGAAAGTGACAAACTTTGATACTGGTATAATGACAATTTCATAAACTTTATCGAAAAATTCACTAATAAGTAAATTTATTTCTCTTTCATGTGTCCCTGATAATCTCATCTGCATGGCTCTGGCATTTTTTTATTTTTGCATGTCTTTATTGCCTCTATGTCTTCTTTTGATGTTATTTCCAGTCCCTTGTCTCCTTGTACCCTAACTCGCAACTAGTATTTTGTCGCTCATCTTTAAATAGTTCTATATACCTTTATCATGTTCTTATTTTTTCTTTTATGTCAACAACAATATTTCTCTGCTCATCGGCAAGAATGGCTGCTTATCCTTGCTTTTCTTGCCGGTCATTTCTTAAACCCTTTTATGAAAATTAAATAAGTCGTATTTGTTTTCCGTCTTTTGCTCCTTTATAATTTTCTTCAAGTCACAATATTGTATGAATTTTGTTCATAATCTGGTTATTTATTGATTTCTGTCCTTGTTCTTAAATGATACTGGCATACTCATAAGTGATAGAATCTCATCAGTCATCTGTTATTTTTGCTCTGTTGTTGATTGTTCTTTTGGCATGAAATATTTAGCCACTTTCAACAGAACTTCCTTAACTTTTGTCCAATGCGTGTCAATATCGAGTTCTGCTTTATCATTAGTTTCCTCGATAAGACAATCACTGATTGATTTTTTTATAAATAAATGATGATACCATGTAAGTGTCGTATAAAAGCTAAAAATACCAGCTTTTAAACGACATGTAACATTATAAGTTTACATTTTCCAAGAGGGATTTTTTTCGGAACCGGTACATAAAACGCTAAGAGCAGGCAGGCTTCCTTCACTGAGAGTAACTTACAGTAATTTCCTGATACATTACGACTCATCATTAATTCATAACAATTCCGATGTTTGCCAAAAGTTTTCCTGAATTTTTAAACGAATGAACCAAACTAAATCGGAAAAGGGGAGTTCTATTGCCTTTACGGTCTAAAAGTATGTAGACAGGGTCGAATTAGGTTACTAAGGTAAACGCAAAAGCCCAGGATATCTCTTCAGAGGAGATCGTAATTTTGAAAGTTTTTTTTACTTACTTAGCTTTTCCTGTAAGGGATCTGTACTGATAAATTCAGCTTGGTAACATATATTAGATTCATTTACTAAAATGAGCAAATAACAGAAACACTGTACTGATGAAGGGAAAGAAACGCTAGAATGTACGTATTACAGACCGAGGAGATACACCAGATCAAGATGAAAACCAATTAAACAGCTGATACCTCTTATAGGCCTAACTTTTTTGACATACAGATTGTCGTAGTTGGTAAGGGTTCTATCTCCATTAAGTGCGAAATCTCTTTAGTTTTTCTGTATGTTTTTCGTGTTTTGAGTCATGGTTAGCATTATATAGTGCGAAAGCTCTTCCTTATGTCCATCCAACCAGATTGTAATTAAGTATATTCCATATCTCTGAAACGAATTCTTATTAATCTTAAGTGGCGTTTTGACATAAAATTTTGATGGCACTGGTGTGGTGAACGTGTTCCAATTTGACATACAATAATCAGTGACGTATCTACATGGCCGACAACCCTTATAAGTTAAAAAACATTTAACACAATTTAACAGTGGTTAATTTTTTCGTTGCTTTAGTTAATTTTCTAGTTGACATTTTGTTCTGTTTCTTCTTCTTCTTTATGTCCATGGAATATAGAAATGCCATCGAAACCTTATGCAGTTTTGCGTTGTCACGTAGAAATCTTCCTTGTCGCTGCATTCAAAACTTTGTTTTAAAAATCTCTTTCTTCCAAGTCCGGCTCTGAATATGCTATACTTTAGCTTTGAGACCTGGCCAATTATTTTTAATTAATGGTCAGATGTTGGTACAAGGGTCGATAGTTTCGATAGTTTGTATTACTTTTTAACTCTGTGAATGGGAAAAACTTTTTAATAGAATAGGAAAAAGTTTTAGAGTTGAAACTTATGTTTAAACTTATTCGATTGGAGTATTTACACAGGTTCGTATAAAACATTAGGAGCTGTTTACTTAAGAGTTTGTTTTCTACCGATCGTCGATCGACGAGGCTTCATTTCTTTAACATTTTTTTATCTTTAATATTTATTCAGCAAATATTTGATTAAGGCATGTTTTCACCTCTGCGTTAGTACATAATATTTTAGTTAAATTGGTGGATACGATAAAAATACGTTAAAAGGTCTCCTCGGATAAATAAAAGTGTATGCAGTCAAACAGAGGAATATACATGACATTCCAAAATAATTGTACATAAAAATTAAACACGAGATATAAGAAATTAGGATTCGGTTACACAAGGACAACCTAGATCTCGATAGTAGTACTTGCATTGAATCTGACAATGTATTTGTCTGCGAAGGTTAAAAGTTTTGAACTTACCAGTTAAAGTGAAATTGAACGGACCTAAAGCAGTTATATTTTATTACCAAAAATGAAATAGAACTAACCCAAACTATCCTAACTATGGTCACGTTCACCATTTGAATGATTTCGTCAGGGCCAGTTTGTCTGGTTTTAACTAAGCCGATCAAAATATCGTGATTAATTTTAGTTCTAATTCCTTTTAATTGATTTGTATAGATTAGCCAGTTTTATTGTTACACCTAATTTTACATTCTGGGACTTTTGTGAACGAAAAGGATGAATTCTATGGCTAACTTGAAAATGTTTGTGACAGATGAATACCTATGCGTGACATCAAAATAGTGTTGGGGGACGTGAATGCCAAATTAGGAAGAGAAATAACATTTCAACAGTAGGTTTTGCACTACACCTTCGCGAGTTTTATTTTTCATTTCTTTGGAAAGATGTGTGCTTTAGGAATCAAACCACCTCTGAAACTGCTGATGAGATAACTCAAGTTATGCTAGCTGGTATGGAATGCCGCCTATCGCAAATGGCGCCGATATTCTCTAGCCTAAGGTCGAAATATATTCATCACGACTAGAAACCAGTGTAAGCGGACCATTGACGAGAGCAAGGAGGGATATAACGAGCAAATCAAGAACAAGCGCCAAACTAACTCATACTAACGGATCGAGATCCTTTTGGTCAGTTGCCAAAGCTGTCAATCAGGGTTTTTCAAGGACGTCAATCCGACCACCGTGCACCGACCAAATATGATGGTCAAATAGCTGAAAAGGCAAAAAATGCAATTCTTGCCGAAATGTTTGCATCAAATTCTACCTTAGATCCTCAATGAAAGACTCCCCCAACTATGCCGAGAGTGAATTTCTCAATGCCAAGTCTGCTGTTTCGCCAACGCGAAGTGAAACGAATACACGAATACTTAAAGGCCTAGACACTAACAAGGCCCCAGAAACGGATGGCGTTCCTGCAATTGTGCTTGCAAAATGTGCTGTTGATCTAACATCTCCACTATGCAGGCTTTTCTCCTTGTCATGTAGAACTGCATGCTTTCCTTCTAGCTGGAAATGCGCTCAGATGCATCCAATTCCGAAGAAAGGTAAAAAACGATTCCAAATATCTACCGTCCAATTGCCTTAGCTCTCATCATGTCCAAAATCTCGTGCAGGGGCTTGCGACATATCCAAAGCATTTGATAGGGTGTGGCATGACGGTTTGTTAAGCAAATTGACAGCATACGGACTACCACCAGCTTTGCTTCTATGCATTTCCAATTTTTTAAGGGATCGAAGCATCCGAATTAGTATTGATTTACATCTCTCGGATGAGCTTAAAATCAATGCCGGAGTTCTTCAAGGATGTATATTATCTCTCACACTGTTCCTGCTCTATATCAACGATCTCGAGATAGGTTTGTAGATGACAGCACTCTTATATCCCCATTCATGTTGTAGACTTCAATGACCGCTGCTCGTTCTCACCGCGAGCGAGAATATCAGATTGCTGCATCAATGAGGATATGAAGGCGCTCGTGGAATGGGGTGAGGAAAACAATGTCCAGTTTCCAAGTACTCAAGCATCTGTGTCCTCAAAAAAAGCAAACACCGCAGGACCTTACTTATCAATGACAGGACAAACACTGACGCTGGCCGCATCCATAAGCTTGCTGGACGTCAACGTAGAAAACAACCAAATCGTCATGGCAGTAGCACAAAAGCTAGGAGCACTCTATAGAGCAAAAAGTTGTTTAAGGGAGAGTGGGGGAATGATGTGCAGCAGGTAATGGTGCGCATCACAATATTTAAGGTTAACACGTCATGCAGCTAGATTAATTGGCGCGGCATTCTACCGCTCAATTGACGAACGTCTGATGCCATCGACCACGTTGTCAGTTAACAATTTGTAGTCGCAGTATGCACATCTCGATTTATCGCATAAGTTTTGTTAAATTTGGCCGGTAGAAAATAAGACGGTAAGTGCACAATTTGTATGCTATCTTCTTATACGAGTTATCTTCAGTGCACAATTTGTATGCTATCTTCTTATACGAGTTACCTTCTAGATACTTAACATCTTAGACGTATTTTGGTACATTTTTGTGAATGTTTGACCAGTATTTTTTTTTCTATAACGAAAAATATGCCACCAACCGTGTGAGGGCAATGATGCGCATAGGTGCGCACGGTTTCCCCACATAGAAATAAATGTTGTGATGATGACGAATTGGATGATATAGAATTAAGTTTTATACTACCACCCTTACAAGCTCCTAAGGAACCTAACGAGACTTGTTCTATCTGTGGGGACATCGGCAAAAACAGGGAGCTATGACCGATGTGTGCTTTGTACTACATGGAACCACGCTCAGTGCACAGGTGCAGATTCTGCAGACAAATACAAATGTGACTTCTGTTTAGAATTATTAAAATAATGTGACTTCTGTTTAGAATTATTAAAATAAATATGTAGCCTAAATCACTTTTTCTCTTTTATTTTGGCGTCTGTCTCTGATGCGTATCATTACCCATCTTGACCCAGAGTTGACTAAATACTTTGATAGCCTTGAAAATCGAAGAAAAGTGGCGGACCTATCTCTTTACTACCGATACTACTGCGGAAGGTGTTCGAACGAGCCGTCACTTATGATACCGCCCGGAGTTGTACCAAACAGAAACACCCGTCAAGCGCAAACTTGTTACGGGACTTCTTTTTCTGAAGAACTGCCTCGCTCTGGATCTGGAATGAACTGCCGAGTGCAGCGTCTTTCCCGAAAACTACAATCTATAGCGCCTCAAGTCCAGCGTCTACCCTCATCTCCGCACAGGCACCGCTCGTTGAGTGGTATAGGATTTTCTTTTTGTGTGTGTTTCGAATATAAAAAAAAAAAAACAGAAAACCATAGTCTGCAGGAGCTTTTTAATGGCATAGCGATAAAGTTATGAATTTTTTCCAGCCTTTAAGAATTTGTTTGTTGACAGCACCAAATTCGACCGCAAAAATAACAAAATAATATGGGTCTCTTCAGATGGCCGCGCAGGAAACATTAATTCCTAATCGATGTGTAGAATACTCGTGAAGAATTACTTAATGGTAACGAAGCATACGAAGAAAATCAACAAGAACAATCGATTAGACATAACACACCTCAGGCTATTACCGAAATAAAACACATCATTAAGATGCTAAGAAACAATAAGTTCCCGGGAAGTGACGGCTTAAAATTAGAACTGATCAAGCACGCTGGCGAGAAATTTACCAACAACAAGATCCGCCAGGTAATAAACAAAATCTGGAATGAAGAAGAAATGGAATACAACAATAATCGGCCCCCATTTCATACTAAAGGAAATCCTTTAGGAATCAAGAAGTATCGATGCATAAACCGTTCGGACATCGCTTCTCAAATCCTTTCAAACATCGTTTATGAAAGACTAGAGGCTCACGTGGAAAGAGAAATTGGAAATGAGCAGTGTTGATTTTAACTTGGATAATTAACATTTGAGTTTGTACTCAGACAAATTCTTGAGAAAAACGTTCCAGATATTCATCATCTTTAATGCAGGATACGACAGCGTTATTAGAATCAGACTTTACGAGGCAATGAATGACCTGAATATTCCTGAACAACTGTATAATCTCGCCAAAACTGGAATGAAGAGAGAAGTTATCTGCGTACAATTATTCAATATCCCAATCAAAAACTTCGAGAAAAAATAATCTTAGACAAGGCGACCTTCTAGTTATTAGAAATTCACGCAGTGATACAACTGGCATCATATTCTACAAATGCGTGCAGCCGCTTGTCCATGCTGATGATTCAAATGCTGTTGAAAGCATGGGTTTGAAAACAGCAAGGCTAAAACTAAATTCATAGTAGCATCGATAGACCAGCCTCAGAGAAACATTGGTTAGAACTTTTCCATCGGTGACCAGAACTGAGATTGCTACTATTGCTAGTAAACTCCTCCAACAGCGAGACAGGCAAAAAGAGACGCATACTGCTTGCAAACCGATGTTAAAGAAAGAACCAACTGAGAAGAAACCACCACCTTATTCGTAATTCGTATTTTGTCTCACTCTAGGGTGGAGTTGGGTGGAGGGTGAGTGGCCAGGAACTGACTAGAGTTAATGATGACGGGGTTACTATTAACCAATAACTGTTTTTGGCTTTACGCCCAACATTATTCGTATACCTCAACGATTTTGAAAGAGGTAAGTAATTGATTTATGTTTGATATTAGGTAGAATAAGCTCTGCTTTATGCCAAGCACATGTCAATTTGTTAAAATTTAATTTGTTTGGCTCATCTTTTATGCTCACTGGCACGAATACTCTACCACCATATGGTTACTTGTAAATAAAAAATTAAAAAATTTGGTGTATTCGCCATTTTTTCAGCAAAGGTTTAAAATATTTTTTTCTTCAAACGTCAGTAAATCCGTCATTATTCGACTGTGTAGGCGGCCGTGAAGTTTCGTTTTTCCTCCGCCGGAGCTTTACTTTTCACTTTTCCGCCGGCGGAGGTAAAAGTGTTGTCATAGCAACATAGATACAATACAAACAGACAACAAAATAAGCGTCAACAACTCAAGATTTATTAAACTACAATTTGTATTTATCACTCAATTTGTGACTGCATTTCTAAAAATCACTAATTTAGGAACAAATTGGTTATTATTTAATCGAACTTACTCAATAACTGCTTATCAATACGGAATTAAAACGCAATCGGAGACGCAATCGTAAAAAAATAATTATTGTTGACAGTGTCCACTGACAGCTTTATGTTACATTATATTCACCGACATCGATCTAAGCAAGGCCACCTACGACCGTGGTCTAAGCCGCCTTGCGAACCCATTTATCTTTAATAATAATTAGATATTATTACTATTAAAAAGATATGTTTTTGCATTAATTTGTCGACATTTGAAGAAAAAACAGCATATTTTATTTGGAGGAAAATTTACTTTTCATGGCTTGCTCTCTATTACCAGCCTCACTCCGTTCGGCTGTTAAACACGAGCGCGCCATGAAAAGTATCACTTTTCCTCCATATAAAATAATATACTATTATTGAATGGCCAATCTTATTGTTGTTGCTACTTTTTCTCATTTTGATATTAAAATTTATTTCAAAATTAAAGAAAGTAATAGAACAGTAATAGAAGATCCAAGAAGCTCGGAAAGGTCCAATTTTACAACCGTGTTTCGTCTATTACGTAGGCGTAGTACCTGCTTTTCGTTTCATATAAACATTATTGCTCACATACCTGCCTACAATATAATAGAGATAATCACTGGCATATCGATTTCTGTCAGAAATTCTAAAATCCATTTTGCACCCTTAATATTAACCATAGATTTTTTATTACTATCTGTAATTTTGAAACGAACTATAGGGCACTCCTTTATCAGATTTATTTTTTTAAGTTATACGTGTGAGACGCAAATAGTTGATTTTTGCAAGCCGTTTACACTCTTGGCAAAAAAATCAGCTGTTTTTTTATTTATGGTGCCTTTTATTTAAATAAATCAGTTAGTCATCTAAAAACGCAACCATTAAAAGGGTACTATACCTCTAGCGCAAACGTATTATGTTTATATTTAATTTATCAAAAGCTACCGTCTTTGTCTGGCATTGATGAATTCACCCATGCAGCAATTCGTGGACTGAACCCAGATAATTGATTGTCTCCATTTTAAGTTAGACTGACCTTTTAAATCGATCTCATTATCAACTCAAACACCTACGATGCATTTTATCCAGACTATAGTTTTGTATCTAATAGCAAATACGAGAGTATTTTAGCTTAGCACCGCATTTTTGAGTCCCTTGGGAATTAAAACGTTCTTTTGAAATAAGTTACAGAAAAATGTAATATTAGTGTATAGCTTTCAGTTTATATAGAAAGAATATGAGCTTTTCAAAATCCAGCGCTTCAATAATTAATTATCTCTATTTGAATTAATCGATTAATCTATGTATTTAATCGATTAAAGAATAGGTTATAATATGTATTTTAACACAATAGCTATTGATAATCGTCATATATATTCTTAATACGCATGTGTATATTCCATATAAATAATAATCTGTTTCAACGTTGCATAAAAATGCAATGATTTAAAAATGTTTTGTGCCAATGTCAATTCTTATGCAATCTTATAAATTGACTCAAGTTATATCTTCGACACTAACCATTTTTAAAATGTCTTTCCTTTGATGTACACTGCAGTATAACTATATTTGGGAAAAACGTATTGGCCCAATAAAGTAAACAGGCAAGATGAAAATATGCGAAAATCACAATACGTAGGTCACAAATGTTATTTGGAATGTTGAGGGTTCGAAGATATTCCGCAGCAAGATAAAATTTACTTCGTAGGAGTATATTTATATGCCCTACTTATGTTAAGGGATGCCCCTGAAGGGTTTAGGGTCTTGTCAAAATAAATATTATTATTCCGATTTTACTCCAATTTTATTTTAAATGTTTCATAAGCGGAGTAAATTCATGACGCATTATTTTCTTGAAAATGCAGGAAACTATTGTTCGAAGTGCATTATAATTTTCTTTAATTTGCCTCACGCTCAGGGATGTGTCGGTAGAAAAGTATACACATTCTCTTTTTTTTCTGCACACACACAAAAAAGGAAAATCCTATACCACTCAACGAGCGGTGCGTGTACGGAGATGACGGTGGGCGCTGGACTTAAAGCGCTGTAGGTTGTAGCTTTCGGGAAAGACACTTCTCGGAAGTACATTCCAGAGCGAGGCAGTTTTCCATAAAAAGGAGTCCCGTAACAGCGACGTCCTAGATGTTAGCAGCAGAATCGTATGTTGGATGAGTAGCTTGTGTCTGACGGGTGTTTCTGTTTGGCACAACTCGGCGGGATCATAAGTACTAGCTCGTTCGCGCACTTTCGATAGTAGTATCGGCAGTAAAGAGATAGATCCGCCACTTTTCTTCGATGTTCAAGGCTATCAAGGTCTTTAGTCGACGCTGGGTCATCCACAAGACGGCCTGCTCTCCTCTGTATGAAGTCCAATATCTTGAGCAAGTGTTTGGGTGCCAACCTCCACACATAGGAACAGTATTCCAGAGATGCTTATCTGGGCCTTATAGTATATAAGTAAGAGTTGATGAGGTATACAACTTTTTTTACTCTATACAGTGCTCCAAGTTTTTGTGCTGCTGCCTTAGCGATTTTGGTGACGTGATTGCGCCAAGACCTGTTGTTTTCTACGTTGACGCCCAGCAAGCTTATGGATGAGACTCAGTGTTTGTCCTGTCATTGATAAGTCAGGTCCTGCGGTGTTTGCCTTTTTTGAGAAGACAACTGCTTGAGTCTTTCCTGCATTAAACTAGGCATTGTTTTCGTCATCCCATTCCACGATGGCGTTCATATTTTCATTGATGGCAGTAATCTTACTTTCTCGCTCGCGTTGCAAACGAGCAGCGGTCATTGGAGTCTGCGACATGAATGAGAATATAAGAGTGCTGTCGTCTGCAAAGCTGTAAATAGGATTGTTTGTCTTGTCTAAGAGGTCATTGATATAGAGCAGGAACAGTGTCAAAGATAATATTATACACCCTGGAGGAACTCCGGATTGATTTTAAATTCCTCCGTGAGATGTCCATCAACACCAACTCGGATGCTTCGATCCATTAAGGAAGCCACTGCACGAGATTCACCGTAGCTCTCAATATCTTTGGTCCAGAGGTAGGCCACGTAAGTCAGGAGATCTCCTGTTGTTATGCCGATGCCGAGTCGAGATATTTTAAGAGCTGTTCGTTGATCAGTTTCTCCGTGACTTTGATAGGAACTAAGGCAATTGGACGGTAGTTGTTTGGAATCGTTTTATACCTTTCCGGCTAGATGGAAAGCATGCAATTCTATATGATATGGGGAAAAGCCTGCATAGTTGGGCTGTTAGTTCAGCAGCACATTTCTTGAGCACTATTGCGGAACTGCCATCCGGTCCTGTATCCTTGTTATGGTCTAGGCATTTGAGTATTCGTTTCACTTCGCGTTGGCGAAATACCAGACCTGAGGAATTCACTTTCGAGATAGTTGGGGGAGCCTTTCTTTGAAGATCTAAGGCAGAATTTAATGCAAACTTTTTGGAAAGAAAGTTCACTTTTTCTTTGGTCGTTTCCGCTATTAAGCTATCATATTTGGTCAGTGGGGGGATTAACGTCGTTGAGAAACCCTGATTGACATCTTTGGCAACTGACCAAAAGGATGCCGATCCGTTAGGACAGTTGAGAAGCTTATTCTTGATCTGCTCGTTATATCCTTCCTTGCTCTCGCCAAGGGTCTGCTGACGCTGGTTTCTAGTTGTGATGAATATATTTCGATTGTCGGCTGAGGTTTCTCGGCGCCATTTGCGGTAGGCGGCATTTTCAGCATTGACTGTTCTTGAGCAGTTTTTCTCAAACCAAGGTTTATTGTTTGGGATACGTTTCATAGAGGAGATTTAGCGATGTTTTGATTTCTAAAGCACACATCCCTTCAAGGAAAGGAGAGATACAACTCTTGAAGATCACGCCACTTTGCAGATTTGTAGTGCCAAACCTTGCGGGGTACCTGTGGTTCTTGTGTTTTGATAGCAAGGTCACAGATTCCAGGAGGCTGGCAAAGTCCCTTTGATGCTCAGGGATCCTGGCAGGTTCATCAACCAGCTGAGTTAGTCCGTGTTATGTACCATTGAAGTCTCCTACTATGACAATTTCTGCGTTGGATAGTTATTCTGCCGAAAATCAATTTAATTGCCAAGATTTGAGAAAAGCCGCTTATATTGGTATTCGCTGGATTGTTTCCTTCGCAGTTAGATCGCAGTACGACTGTTGCAGTTTTTGTGCCATAAATCTATTTGAGCACCCATTTTATTCATATTTATTTATTTATTTATTTATTTATTTATTTATTTACGCTGCCTACCTTACAGGTTATAAAAACCCAACTACAAGGCAGGAAGGACATATTGACAATAATTACAAAAAAATTTAGAATAAAAATAATAAAGGGAAGTCCATATTTGCCTTAACCTATCAGAGGAAAAAAATATATACCTACCGTATAAGTAACAGAAACTAATAACACAAAAAAACGTTAAAAAACATTTAACATTAAAAAATAATTAAGACAGAGAAAAAAACGATACATAAAAATTATACTAAGCATTATTCAAGACGAAAATGTGAAAGTTTTTCAATGCTTCCATATGCGACGAAGACACTCTGTAGAAATATTAAATAAGTCAATGTTACATTCGTGGTTTTGCATGCTACACATTACATAAAGCGGTGAGAACTTTAGGATATTAGTTCTGGCAGTAGGTAGGTAAAATAAGTTCTGATATCGACTGCTTACACGCGGAACACTAAAATTCAGCCTTGAAAGGATATTGGGACAATCTAAATTATTATTCAACAACTTGGACAAAGTAACAATAGTGAAATAGTCCCGTCGAGATTTTAAAGAAGAAAAATTAAATCTACCAAGTAAATCATCATGCGGAAGACCTTGAATAGGATAGTGTCCATCACACTTAAAACAGACATATTTTAAAAATTTACGTTGAACTCTCTCCAATCTATCAATACATAGATTATATCCAGGAGACCAGACTACGCAGGCATACTCCAATTTAGAACGAACATAAGAAAAATATAGCGACTTGATTGCATCCGTGGTGTTGAAGTCTCTAGTGCATCTTAGAATGAAACCATAAGCCTTGGATGCTTCCGAAATAATGGTATCGATGTGGGAAGAAAAGGAAAGTTTGGGATCAAAAATGACACCAAGGTCTCTAAATGTGTTTACGCGACAAACCGGACTATCATTTAATAAGTATTGAAAAGTAATTGGTAATATTTTAGTGGTGAAAGTCATAACGTTACACTTTGCCACGTTGAGCTGTAGCCTGTTTTCTAAACACCATTCGCTAATTAGATTAAGGTTAGATTGCAGTCTCACACAGTCATTCCAAGTTTTTATTTTCATATATAATTTTACATCATCGGCATAAAGTAAATAATTAATGTCAAGTTTAGACCCAATGTCATTAATAAAGTAATTAAAAAGAAGGGGGCCCAGTACAGAACCCTGCGGGACGCCAGAATTCGCCACGTATTGATCGGATTTTGAGCCACACACCTCCACATATTGCATGCGATTACTCAAATATGAATCAAAAAATTCGACCAGTGCATCAGAAAAACCAAATCTAGCTAATTTGTGGAGTAGGATACGATGATCTAGTTGGTCAAATGCTTTTGTAAAGTCCAAATAAATGACATCCGTCTGATATTCGTCATCTATTGCCTCCGCGATATCCTGAGTAACAATTAAAAGATTTGTTGTTGTAGACCTGCTTTTATAAAAACCATGCTGTTCAGGCACTATTAAATTTTTAGTTAAAGGAAACATATGGTCATGAAGTAAAAACTCAAGTATCTTGGAGAAATTACAGATTATTGATACCGGTCTATAGTTAACTACATCCGATCTGTCACCCTTCTTAAATACGGGACAAACTTTCGATGTTTTCCATATAGTAGGAACGGATTTCGTGCGCAAGCATAAGTTAAATAATATCTGAAGAGGTTTCGCGAGAACAAACCTACAATCCCTTATAAGAAATGCGGGTATTGAGTCCGGTCCTGTCGTGAATCTAGGCTTCAGATTTTTTATTGCATTAATGACTTCCTGTTCCGAAAAATATGATATGTCTATAACAGGTGTACAAAACACTTCGTTATCTGTATTAATATTAAGAGAGCCATAAGAAGAAAATGACTGTTTGAAAAAATCAGCGAATGAATCCAAAATACCAGGCACATTATCCACAGTTGTGCCTTTATAACACATGCTCTTTGGAAGTCCCTTTAGTTCTCTTTTATTTCTGACAAAATTCCAGAACAATTTAGGATCTCTTTTAATATCCTGTTCAGTTTTTTGAATATATTGCTTATATGATCTCGAAACACCCGCCTTAATTTGACTTCTAAGAACTTTAAACTTATCCAAATCCTGAGTGTTTCCATACTTTTTAAATTTTTTGAAAAAAATACTCTTTTGTTTTAAGTTAGCTATAATGTCACGTGAGAACCAGGGAGGATAATTTCTTTTAGGAATCTTACCATACTTAGGCACGAAACTATCAATTGTTTGGAATACTTTATTGTAAAAAATATCGGAAGCAGCTTCAATCGATTTTGCAGCTTCCAAAGAGGACCAATCGAGAGATAATAGGGTATTATATAATCCAAGAAAATTTGCCTTTCGAAAGTTATATCTATCTTGAAGGTCCAGATGGAACTGACGTTTAAAACTTGCCGATTGGCAATACTTCAGCGACACCGAAAGAGCAGGGTGGTGATTATCCTCATCAACAAGGACCTCAATCGATTTTTCAACAATACACCGTTCGTTATTGTGAATCACTAAATCCAGAATTCTATTATTGCAATTCTCTATCTTATTACTTTGCGCAAAATTTAAACAAGTTAAAAAATTATTCAAGGTATATACCAAGTTATCATTCCTTCTACCAGTCAGAGAGTCCGAATAGCACGATATATTGAAATCACCCAATATACAAACATTTCTACCAAAGAAACAGTCCAAAGAAGTCAAGCAGTCAAACAAATTTACCAAAAGGTTAGAGGTCACCGGCGGTGGCATATAGACAACAAACACAAACATCGAAGAAAACTGAAATGATATTTTAACACCCACCAAATCAATCTCCGGAAGAAGATCATTTTTAGGAATTTTAATCAGTGATGAATTAAAATCTTTATTTACGGCGATTAAAACACCGCCCCCCCGCGATTTATTAGTTTCCAATAAATTTCTATCTGCTCTAAATACGTTGTATTTGTGACATATTAGTTCACCACTTAATACTGAGGAATCTAACCATGTTTCAGTAAGCGCAAGTAAATCAAAAGAACAGCACGACGTGGTATTTAGCATATCAACAGTTTTAGTTCTAAGTCCGCGCGTATTCTGATAGTACACTGAAAGATGATGGAACTGTGCATGCTCAAAGGTGAAAGATGATACGTTGGAAGGTGGGGTCAATGTCATGGTGGGAATAATAAAAGAAGATGAGTTATTTAATTGCTATTGGCCCAATATATTGGCGCGAAGTTTCGCACATGCATTTTTATAAGCAGAACACTTGGTAATATCCCAAGCAGCATGGGAGGTGTCGACAACAGTGTTGCCACGATTAGACGTATTAAAATTTACACAATTAGAACAATTTAAAATTTGAGAATTACAATCTTTAACACTATGATTTTTACCACATCTAGGGCAACAAGAAGTTTTAGAACAACTTTTAGATGAATGGTTGTACTCGTTACAGTTGTAACAGCGACTTACTTCAACCGCATCAAATACAGAACATGCATCATAACCAATAAATACATTACCCACCTTTAAAATTCTTTCATATGTAACTTTATCCAGTTGTATAACAGCCTGAAAAACTTTCTCATTTTTCTTTGTTTTACAAATTTTTATTACCTCACATGAGGAATCAATGGAAAAAGTATCTGCATTTAATTGTCGTAAAATTGACAGTAAAGTTTCCTCAGCATAACACTCCGAAAAGCCAACGATACGCACTCTTGGATTAACACCGTGGATCTCCCGCACCTCATAAGTTCCTGCTAGCTTCAGTTCGGCTAACTCCCTGAACTTCTTATTTTCCTCTAAATTTTTGCAACTTACTAAGATGGATCCATTGCTTACAGATTTGACTTTAGCCAAACGTAGGTTTAATTCAGTGGGATCAATTTGATCTGTCATGTCTTGCTTCGTTTTTTCGGCACTCTGAGATTGATTTTTGGGAACGACAAGTACTGCAGGTTGTGTATTATTTCTGACGATGGACGCATAGCTAGAAGGTTGTTGTTAGCATTGTCCTAACAAACTGCGTAAATTGTCACCAGTTTCTCTTTCTCCTGTTCAATTAAATGACTCCATGAAAGCTATATCACCATCAACGTTGTGAATTAGACATACCACATTTTTTGTGTCACTGTATGAAGTTTGCCAACTATCCATCGCATTATTTAATGCAGTTTCTGCAATTCTCATCGATGGCTCTTGTGTAGTAAGCTAGTTGATAATGTTTTTCTAGAAGGTCATGTATATTAAAAGCGAGTAGACCCATAAAATGTTTAATATGGTTCAATTCAACAACGAAAAATGGTATATTACATCCGTAAATTCACACAAAATCGTGCTAACATTTCCTTGTTCTTTAATTCCAGAAGTCCGCTATACAAATAAGTAGGCAGTTATTTTCTTTGGAAGGAAGAAAATTAACTAATTCGGTTTTAAGTAGGCTTCGATTCCACTGTTACCTGAAAAAAAAACCGGTTATTTCATAATATAATTTTAGTATCTACCTAATAATTTAAAAAATATTTTATTAAGGAAAGCGTGTATGTGATTTAAAAGAAACGTGTTTGTCGAATCAAATCACTGATTTTTCACCATCATATTAATATAAAAAATATACTTCTCTTCAAATTAATATATGATTTTTTTTATTACATAAAAATAAATCCTGCTATTTACCTTGTTTTGGTTACTCAAGTCTGAATCATCTAATATGTGTATTGTGGAGATGCTGGAAGAGCATGTTGGGAAATTATTTCATCGCACTCTACTATAAACGTCCCTCAAGGCCAGGCTCTCCCCACCATATCCAACATCAACACTATATCATGGCAGAAATGCTAGGATACGCAAAGGCATCAGGACCGGATGGAATACCTGCCATTGTGTTAAAGAACTGCGCCAACGAACTAACACCCATTTTTTCAGACTTATTTCTCTGCCTTACCGAAAAGGGATTTGCCCATCTTCTTGGAAAGTCGCTCGAGTGCAACCTGTTCCGAAAAAGGCAAGAAAACTATCGCCCAATTGCCTTGCTTCCAATAATCTCCAAAGTCACGGAACGTGTACTCAATCAGCAACTACTCAGGTACCTCGAGACCGACAGACTAATTAGCGATAACCAATATGGCTTCCGCAAACAGAGATCGACAGGAAATATATTGGCGTATGCCACTCATATATGGAGCAGGGCAATAATTAAGAACTACGGAGAATCTCAAGCAATTGCGTTGGATATTTCGAAGGCAGTCGACAGAGTTTGGCATGACGGATTGCTCAGCAGACTGCGGCCCTTCGGACTGCCAGCGTCTATCGGCAGCTGGCTTGCCAGTTTGCTTAAGAACCGATCTCTGTAAGTTGCAGTTGATGAACAGATCTTAGACACATTAACCATTAATGCGGGAGTACCTTCACCAACTCTCTTCCTCATCTATATTAATGCCCTGCTGACTGAAGCCAATAATCATGTTTACAGTTTTGCAGATGGCAGTGCCCTTGTCTCCCAATTTAGATCAGAGAAGCCTTTACCAGTGACTGAGACTAATCACCACAGACAGGAGCAGATTACAATAAATAATCAAGATCTGGAGAAAGAATTTGGTCCAGTTCAATGCAGCAAAAGCCCAAGCAGCCACGTTTACCAAGAAAGCCAATGCGGCGGGGCCTGACATGGTTAGGCAGGATCGACCATTCCTTTATCCTAGTCAATCGGACTACTGGGTGTCTCGGCCAACAGCGATATGTCCTGGCATGTTCACGTTGCTAACATCGCAAAATCAGCCTCGCAGAAGCTTGGTGCGCTATTTCGCAACAAAAAACTGTATGCACCGCAGCAGCTACTCTTGCTCTACAAAGCGCAAATAAGTCCGTGCTTAGAATATTGCTCATACATCTGGGGTGCCGCACCTAAGCACATCCTAAAGCTGCTGGATTCCATTCAGAAGATATATGCGTCTCGTCGGGGACCCGAAATTGACTCGGGATCTGGATAGTCTGGAGCACCGTAGGCATGTGGCCGAGATCTCCCTGTTTTACAGATATTTGCATGGTAGATGTTCCCACGATTTGGCCCGCATAATCGCGCCCCCAGCAGCGCCTGTCAGATCGTCATGACAGACGGCAAGAACGCACCCGTTCGTCGTACAAACGGAAACACCTAGAACGTCGCCTTACAAGGCCTTCTTTGTCTGACGCACTGCTTCATTGTGGAACTCACTCCCAGGACATCTTTTTTCCCCTAATTACAACCTACAACTCTGCAAGAACCGTGTCAATCAAGATCTTCCCACACACACCACTCTCCCTTTAGTGTGCGTGCCACTGCCATACAAAAAAATAAAAATGAGTCAAATGTAGAAGTGGAGCCAACAGGTTTGTTGCTTATTGTAGCTATTTTTTTGCTGATCGTCATCACTTATCTGATGAAAACGCTTTTTATTTTGGCGTTCTGTTCTTTGTAGTATTCGTAGTTTTGTCAGTGGAACATCATCTTCGTCAGTGTCCATACTGTTCGTGTGTTTCTGTTTTTCACTAGTTTTAGTTAACACAGTAGAAGAGAACCTACACACATTACGATGTCCAAATCTTTTTTTCGCAGTTTTATTTTAATTTTTTCGCAGACCTAAATTTTTTTGGTGGTCGTCCAGCCATTGTTAGTATATTTTACGAAATTCACGCATATTTTAAAGTTTACTGCCACGTTACTTTGACTTAAAATAACCTACAAATCTCGCTTATAATAATATTGGAAATATCGCGAAAATCAGGGAATTCCCGAAATATCATTAATCAAGCTTCAGAAGAAGTCCCGTAATTAAAATTGCCCAAACAAATAAAATACAATTATTTCCATGCAACAAAATAAAGTACAAATCAGTGAGTTCTGCGAATTGAAATTTCTAAATTTTTGAAATTTTCTACAAATATTCTAGATATTCTGCTCACACTCGCTTTCTGCAGCTTGGAAGTATGTTATTGTTATTTCCAGTTTTGTTGGAAGCAAAATAAAAGTCTTTGTAAAAATTCCTCCCTGAGCCAGACCAACTTACAATCATCGTATAGAAGAAACCACTCCTAAAATTTTCATCTAAAAAATAACAAAATTTTGACCTGAGAAACTACCTGAATTATTTTCTTATAAAGAACAGTTATCAGCATCATTTTGAGCCCATTCCACTTAAGATACTATTTATTTTAATTAAGAATGTGAGGATTCTTAATATCATGTCTATAGCCTCTTAACGATAGTTCCAAGAATTTAAAACAATTAAATTAGAACAACCGGTTAGCTTCGGTATAAGATCGGCTTGCATAGAGAATTAAACTTGTTTTACATAAGTGTTCATTACAGTCATCCAAAAAATTAAAATCGCTTCGGCGGGTTTGAAGGCGGCAAGTCTTTGATAGAATTGCTTGTTTATTGGGTTATTCAGTTAGTTCCGTTTCAATAAGTTCGCGGTTACTTGAAGACAGCGGCGGAACCAGACACCATAATATCGTAAACAGCACTTAAACCTATTTTATCATCTCTTCTTCAAGAGAGGTGTGGAAAATGAACTAATGACAAGATTTTAGACTTTCAAATTAAACGTTTCAAAGTTACGCGGATATTTATATATACTGCTTCAAAAATATATATTGTTACTGACTAATCCACTCATTGACCATTGTTTCAAGAATTTGCCATCAAACTGTATAAGGCATTCCATGGGAACCTGGTTTTTATCACGAAGTCAGTACATTAGAAATACACAGCTCTGCTGGTCGGCATATATATTATATGTACTAACCAAAAAGTCTGTAGATACGTTATGTTCGGTGATAGAATTAGGAAGTACATGACTATGATTAATTTACTCATTAAAATTGATCTACTTATTAGTTGTCAATGAGTAGTAAGGGATAGGAAAGGTTTATTACAAAAATTATCAAATTCGCTGGTTTTAAGCATACATATTTATGCATTACAGGGTGTTTAATCCAATACTATAATAATCGAAAGAGATCCTCCATGATCCTCTTAGAGACATATTGTGTATAATATTTAAAAAATTACGTGGCTCTTAGAGCCTCGGTCCTAGTAGCCTATATCAGCTTAATCAAAAATGGCTTCTGTTTCTATCAAACTATAAACAGTATATTGTAGTAAGGAACATGAGTTATCAAAAATACAGGGTGTCCCAAAATTAGTGTAAAAGATTTTAACAGCGCATTCTACATATAAAATAGCCTCTAGTTTCTTTAATAAACATATATCGAAAAATGCACCCTAACAGAGCTACAGCCCTTAACAGCTCTCCTCCTGAAGATGGTTTTTAATCCATATTTCCGAAACGGTTACAACTATGCCTTTGAAATTTTGGTAATAGGGTAATTTTAGCATGCTTATTATGTTTCTCAAATTAGAAAATTCAAATTTTAGTCAGAGGCGTGACATTTGAGGTGATAAACGTAACTGAACTGTCATAGCATTTTTGTGGGTCCACTTTTAAAGTTTTTTCTTTTAAAATCTGAAAATCTGGGCTTTTCTACGTAAAAAAGGTACTCTTGATTTGTATCCCTAAGATGCGCCGTTTATGAGAAAAATTACTTTGAAAATCTTTTGTTGCGTTACGTGCATGATGATAAAATCCGATTGCATGTAAAATAGCCAACTAGAAAAAAATACTACATTCATTTGGATTTGACCATCATGAAATAGCGCGACAAAATATTTTCAAAGCCAATTTTCTCATAAACGATGCATCTTAGTGATACAAATCAAGAGTACCTATTTTACGTTGAAGAACCCAGATTTTCAGATTTTAAGAGAAAAAAATTCAAAACTGAACCCACAAAAATTTTATGACGGTTTAGTTACGTGTACCACCCCAAATGTCCCGCCTCTGACTAAAATTTGAATTTTCTAATTTGAGAAAGATAATCAGCATGCTAAAATTACCCTATTAAAAAAATTTCAAAGACATAGCTTTAACCGTTTCGGAAATATGGATTAAAAACCATCTTCAGGAGGAGACCTGTTAAGGGCTGTAACTCTGTTAGGGTGCATTTTTCGACATATGTTTATTAAAGAAACTAGAGGCTATTTTATATGTAGAATGCGCTGGTAAAATCTTTTACACTAATTTTGGGACACCCTGTATATATCAAGTTTGTTGGTTTTAAGTATACGTATTTATTCGCTTATACAGGGTATTTAATCTAATACTATAATCGAAGGAGATCGTCCATGATTCTCTAAGAGACCTGTTGTATATAGTGTTCAATAAAATACGTGGCCTCAAAGCCTCGGTCCTAGTAATCTATATCAACTTAATCAAAAACTACTTCTGTTTCTATCAAACTATAAACAGTATATTGTAGTTAGGAACATAAGTTGTTTAAGTTTGCTGGTTTTAAGTGTCATCTTTATAGGGTTCAAAATAATACGTGGCTTCAAAGCCTCGGTCCTAGTAATATATATCAACTTAATCAAAAACTACTTCTGTTTCTATCAAACTATAAACAGTATATATATGCAATGACCTTTTAGTAATGCATTAATTCGTTACGACACTCGCCTACGGCTCGTATCGTCACTCTCATGCTCATTTATTAATAGCCACTAAATGTGAGTTGCATATACTGATTTTCTACGACCAGTCATAATAATGAAAAATAATATTTAATTTTGAAAATTTACTAAGTAAATTGTCTATGAGCTGTCAAAATTGATAAATTTTAAGTCTGTCATGTCACTGTGATGTTGAATTTTGATTGGCTACAACCCAGTTTAATAATGAAACATCTGGCAGTGATCAAGTATATACTTATTATCATACACTTGAATTTGAAGCACATATTTTGCTGTTTGATTACTAGTATGTGAAGAGTAAGTACACATTCTATAAGATGCTGAGTTATTGCTTATCTACTTTTTGAAAATTGATAATGTTGATTGTCTCATACTCAAAATTACATTTGATTTGTTTCAGAAAACAACTTCGGTATAACGTAGAAGGTAAGTCCCTTTGATTCATTAACTGTACTCACCATCTCACTAATTAAATGTTTTATATTCATATTGTTACGTTTTTCCCGTGGGTTTTGACAAAGGCACAACTTTTATTATTTTGAAATAGTTATATCTTTATTTCTTATCACTGTATACAATTAAACACACTAAACTACTCTGATAACTTTACAACTAATAGATCTTTGCAATTCAGCACTCAATGATTAACTAACTGCCATACGCTTTCTGCGCGCTATTTATATCCAGTAGAATATATGTCGGGACTATTCGGGAAGCGACTTCGCCGCTTCTCTACTATTCTCGGTCCGAAAATAATAGAGCGTCAGTTAGTGGTATAGGGTAGCCCAAAAACATACAGATGATCGCTAGCCGTGTCAATATGCATGCATTTGAAAGACTAATTTAAGCATCAAACTAATGAATTTGTATGGGTTTTGGAAATGAAAAGTTAGTAATGTTAATAAATCGTGCTGCTTTTTGCATATAAAGCATATCATTTTCATAATATATACGTGTTATTTATAATTTTGTATTATTTATTTTTGTGGCTTTTAGTCGGATTTTAAGTAACTGCAAATAATAATTTAAATAAATAAAATTGTTATATTGATACTTTCAAAATAAATATTCTTATCTATCTCCGCCGACGGACGAGCACCCAGCTTATGACACGAACACATCAACAGAGCAATATTGAAATCACGCTTGACTAGTCTGCACCTACGCTTGCGCCCCGCATTAATTAAAGTACGGGGACATCATTATAAGGTGGGCCGTATATTTAGACAAACAATATTATTTAACTTTTAATTTTTATTAACGCAATAAATGACTACATTAGTATTATGCCTCATTAACCAATGAATGTTATACGTTAACAAATATTCATTCATTGATCAAAACAATAAAATGCCAATATTGGAACAGTGAATACTTTATTATTTAAAACATTAATATGACTAAAATAATTTATAAAAGTTGTTCGTAAAAATTGATAAATGTTGTCATGTATCTACTGGAACGGTTTTTTAATACATAAATAATTCGTGGTTTTAATACATATTTTATAATAATTAATGGACTATTACTTATTAATACGAGAAATGGCAATGCTTTGAACCAACGAATAAAGCAATTAACAATTGTACAATATATTCATAACGAAAATTATTTATTTAATACACTGTTGGTCAATGATCAACATTCATTATTATTAAGAATAATATTTTCTCAGTGTAGTAGTGGTGTTTAATGCTATTTGGTATTGACATGCAATGTAGGTTCGGTACAATATACAAATAATCATAGATGCAAATTTAAAATTATCAAAATTATCAATGAAAATAGGATTATAGTCTGTTTCAGAAAGGTATAGAGTATTCAAACCTCATTAAATATGAAAAAGGGCTACAGGGTGACCCACCATTATTTTATGCCACTTCCATAGTTGGCATTGGTTTCATTGCAAAATTCTTGCTTTCATCGAGTGCAGGGGTCAATTTATGTGTTTTGCCTCTTGTTATTCATTGATAAGCACTGAAAATTGTACGCCAAAGGCGTGCAGGTTGGATACTTATAAATAAATAAAATAATATAAAAAATAATAATAAATAAATAATTTAAATTTAAGGTAATATTATTTTAACAAAATAAAAATTATATATAATATGTACATAATATACATAGACAAAGTAATTACTATTATACATTATCAAACAACAATTAAATTATGATAGGTTATATTCTACATCATCTGAGGAACTGTCATCACTTCTTGACATTATAGTTAAAGGGTCGACCGTCTGATCATTTCCTCCTCCTGTTTAATCACATGCTGGATTGCTTTTGGCCAGTTCTCTGATGTCACGTCTTTAAAAACTTGATCAAACAGTAGCTTAACATCTTTCATTTTAAATGCCGTGTCTTGTCTTGCTACAAATCCTTTCACTTGCACCCATATAAGTTCTATAGGATTTAATTCGCAATGATTTGGCGGTAAGCGCAGCACAGTTACATTATATTTTTCTACCATATCTTCCACGGCATATTTCATAAAACGATTTTTCTGTAAATTTGCTATGGCTAGTACTTTCTTTATTAAATTGGGTTCAAACTCAATAACTTTGTTAGTTAGCCAGTCGATAATTTCTTGTTTTCTCCAAGATGAAGACAAGAAATCTTCTCTACGCGCCGTGAATCATAGCTTGCCTTATCCATAACCACCACCGAATCATCCGGAACAAATTTTCTCATTTCACCAAAATAGTCTTCGAAAACATCCGAATTCATGTCCTCATGGTATTCTTCCGTCCGGCACGACTGAAAGGTTTGCAAATCTTTTTTTAAAATACCCCCTTCTCTTCCAATGTGTCTCTTCCCTTTTCCCGAAGGCACTTTAATACCCGTTGGTTGGTTATATTTTTGTCTTGACAAATTTGTTGTACTATATCTATCTAAACCTTCAATGATCCACGTCTCATCAAGATAAAAAAAATTCTGCCTGCGGTACTGCTTTATACTTCTCAAGTATTTTCTTCGCCAGCAAACAATTCATCGGGTAAAAGTGCTTTTCGATTATGCTTTTCCCCGGCGAAATCGATATTTTTTAAAGTTGTTCATAAGAATTTTCTAGTTATCAAGGGAATAATATCATCTTGGCCAAGCTCCATCAAAATTGTACCTAGGATGGGTATTTCTTTTTTAAAATAAAAAGAGTGAACTTTTCTTCGAATTACACATTTGGTGTCTTCATCGAGGACTTTCGTTAGTCTTCCTGGAATTTTCTTGGGAGGTTCCACTAGACCTGCTACGTGTTTCTCCCGCAATATTTTAAAAACGGTAGACTTTCTAATTCCAGTCATTCGGGAACATCGTTTAACAATGCCCTGTGCAGTAAAACTAGGATAATCGTGTTTTATGCAATCATGTAAATGTACATGATTTTACCGTAGTTTTACGGTACTACAAGATATTGTTGAACGATGTTCCCGAATGACTGGAATTGAAAAGTCCACCGTTTTCAAATTATTGCGGGAGAGAAAGATAGAAGGTCAAGTGGAACCAAAATAATAACTTTTTTACTCACTGATAGTGGAAAATTATTATCTTTTCTTTGTAGTGAATGTCGCCATTTTATTAATATTCTTATAATGCTGTTAACACTGTGGCGCCACAGCAAATGCTAGCATGTTAAGAAGTATTTATATAATCTGTGTCTTTATTACCTGCCCCAATAGGTATGCAAAAGGACTACAGGCATTTAAAAAGATCATAAATGTAATCTATAGAGTAATAAAACCCCATTAGCTATGCAAAATGTCTACAGAGGTCAAAATATTATCTACGCCTATGGCCTATGGACGACCACGAAATTCAGCCAAACTGGACGGAATTCCCCATTCTATCACTCTATACATTTCTGAACAAGAATTTGGAAAGAGTTAAGAAGCATCTGAAAATCGAACTGGGACCTCTCCAGATTCTTCGTTATTAGTTATAATAAAAGTGTATATTTTTCGTTAATCCATAATGCATAATGTAAGTTTTAACTGAAATAATGTTCTACCCTTTTGGGTTTTTTTGAATCATTGATTTGAGATAGATAGTTGACACATCGCCTTAACTAATATTATTGACGCGCCTCTTCAATCATATGCTCATACTGAACACAATTAGGCAGTCTTCAGGGAAAAACTACAATGTTTTTTGTGAGTCCTATGTTCGATTCTCCATGCAAAGGGTTGATTGGTAGTTAAGAAGAATTCAACAGACACGTCGATTCTGAAAATATTTTCCCTTACAATTCCCTCCTTGTTCATCATATACAGGATGGTTCGTAATGAATGTACCATAGAGTAACTGTATATTGTAGGTAGTCGAAAATATATTCCGTGGAAGCCAAAAAAACCTTAACAAAATAAAAGGTAAAGGGCATGAAGGTTTGATCTTCAATTTCGTATTTATTTCATAATTTGGACAGTTTGAAAGAAAATTACGTAAACATTTGAAATGGGGCGTTTTGGCGGTGAGAAAGCCGAATCTGAACTTACTTTTTAGTTTGCTTATAGAGGCCGCTCATCATAACCTTTGTATTGAAAACTATTGCGATTTTAGATGAAAAATCTTCCAAGAAAAAGGGATTTGATACGGATAAACCTTAATCATTATTCAGTGCACGCGGCCTTTATGATGTGGCAACAATATTTGTTTATTAACCCAAGTAAGCTTTGATAATTGGATAAAAATATGTTATTATCAAACGAATGCAATAATAAAACAATATTATCAATAATAATAACTATAGAGTTAGTACACAAAAAAACCTACTGATTCAAACAGAATATTTCATTCGGCACAACATTTCCTCTATGATTGATTGTCTCCTCATGGGAGTATAATGTTTATTTTTGCTAAAACAATGTTACGTTTTTATATATTTTATATTATCGAATTAATTAATTAATGAATGAAATATAATTGTTATTGAAACTTTGAAACTGTATTTAAATCATTGTTTATTGTTTTATTGATTAGCAGAATGCTGTAGGTTTTGAAAAAGACCACTTTCTACCGGTATTTAACAATAACTAACACATTATAACATATTCTTTGAATTTATTAAAGATATTGGGTTAATTATTGTGCAAATTCGTGGCGCATTAAAAATCGTCCATTAAACTAATATATCATGACAGACAGCAATACTCTATTTCAATAGTTTTCTCCTTGGCATTTTTTCGTCTATTATTAGATATCCTACCTTGGCTATTAGCAATTTTAAAAATGATGCGCAGACACTTTTTTAAATTGCCAATATGGAAGAATATCTAATAGTAGACGAAACCCTCCAAAGGTGTAAGTACTGTTGTTTTGATCACTTATTGGTTTAATAGACGACCTCTGATAGACACATTGATTTTAATAAATAGGAATAGAATAGACTCTAGTCTCTTACTTACCGTTGAACGCGGGTATTAGTTCCCTCTTCCAAACCCCCCACTTTTTAGCAATGCTTCCACATTAGAGTATGTTCGCCGCTGTTAAAGTATCGTGATGATAACAACACTGCTGACTTTATTAATTTCTGAATTGCAATGGCGGTTGGTACGTCGCCGCTGTCGTCTCACTCTACACCATAGTTGCATAGCTTTAATTTCGAAATAAAGTAATACAGTTGCGTCGTCAATGCAAATCTTATTTGCGACCAATAATATTGAAATCCCAACTATTTACTATTGTTTGGAACGATTTTATTTTTCGTTGAGTCATGTAAGTATATGCTTAAAACATGATTTATTATAAATGACTCTAGGATTTTCATTGCTTGCAATAGCAATTTTAGCCTTGAAATAAATATATTTCTATTGTAACGTTGTAAATGTTCTTAAATACAGTATTGCGATTTTCTCCTTTTACTGGTCAATACTCTCGCTGTCTTACTTCTCGCGACCTTACTTCTGGAGTACCAACCTGCTCGACGGGTATATCCGTTTGGAGCGTCACTTGACAGAGGTGGTATATATTCTTTTTTGAGAAAATTGATAGCCCTTTACACCTGAACAATCAAGGCGAGCAGGCCGTTTTCCGTATCGAAATTTATCGTTGCTCTTTTTGACCCTCAGGTCTAACTACCGCCTGATTGTGTCGTTGCAATATGAAGCAAATTAAGTAGAATGTATATTTTCTAAAATTATCGACAATATCGTCTATAAATCTTGTGTGATGAACTAGTGTGGTATATCATTTTAATTAATGATTATATAGTTAGGCGACTGTAGGTAGTTTGTCTAAATTACCGTGTATTTCTTACCGTTTTGTATAATTTTAATTAATGAGTATATAATCAAATGTCATTTGCCTTAATTACCGTATATAGCTTATCATTATATGTCATTTTAATTAATAAACTTATAACTAAACTGTAGGCCACTTGACGTCTATCGTTTATATTTTCGTTTCATGTATTCATCTAGCTATCTTGCTTATCGAGCTTACCTTTAAAAGAGAAAATTAATTTTATCTTTAGTTATTTGGTTAGTGTTCGAATAGCTGATTGAGTTTTTACTGTGTTTGGCTGTCAAGCTTATGGCAGTAATTTATTTCACATTCTTAAATTTACTAATTTAGTTTATCGCCTTGATATTGGAATCGACTTCGTTTACCGATAGATATTTAACGGCTGTATATGTACATATTTACCTCACTCGTTATTTAATTTATTTGGGATTATTGAGGGCTGTTTATTGTACTGCTGATATTGTCGCTACCATTGGGGATTGATTTAGGTTAAGTTTGGTTAACAATCATTTCATTTATACCTGCATATATTTACTGGCTATACCTATGCAAGAAAATTACTTGAATCCGCTGAGTAAACCTGGCATATGGACCGCCTAAGGAGCAATTAGCATATACGGTTACATATTTGGCACCCAACGCTTAAGGCTGGTTACACCATTAAATTGAAATTGAAATTATTTTGAAATTCAATAACTTATTTATTATTAATAAAATATTAGCTGAATATTGATTATATTTAACTCAAAGCTAAAATTACCAATACATATTTTATAATTGGAGCTATCGGGCTCTTTTTTTTTGTGTAAGTGAATGATGTTCGTAATTATCATAAAGTCCACGTGCATTGAATGATCCAAGTTCGAATTCCTCGAAATCGAGGATATTATGGATATCAAACATATAAATTTTTCCTTAAAATCAACAGCATAATCAATTTATTAGATTTTTCTTCCATAATCGTATTACATAAAAAGTTACGATAAAAATTGTTATCGAAACGTATGTAACCACCACCAAAACCCTCCATTCTAAATTTTCACGTCGTTTTTTAAACACTGTCCAAATAATGGAGTAAATATGGAATTGAACATCACATTTTAACGCCTTGTATCTTTTAAACTGGCAACATTATACTATGACCTTTTTGGCACCAATTTGCCATCTAAAATCTGCAGATACTCTTTGGCACCTTCATTACGTACCACCCTATATTTACCGTCGTTACTAAGATTGTATTCCCATTATTTCAAAATACATATGTCAATATATCCCACCCATAATATATCCAATTCGTCATAACCGTTTTATTTATATAACCTATCAAAACAACACCGACGTAAAAAGAAGTGCCTAAAAATGAATTATGTATTCTATTATTTTTAAAAATAAAACATATGCCCTGTGGTTATCTATGCGTTAACCTTTGAAGATATTCAATTTTCATTTACTAAGTGATAGGTTATACGCTATAATTACTTCTCTTGATCTTTTTTAATCATCAGAAGGCTATCATTAGAGAAAGCTATAATATATATAATGATGTTTATGGATAACAATTTCAAATTAATTTCATCCGAAATGCTTTTCAAGCCGTGTCGTTC
The DNA here is from genome assembly GCA_016904865.1 of Pissodes strobi. NCBI lineage: Eukaryota > Metazoa > Arthropoda > Insecta > Coleoptera > Curculionidae > Pissodes > Pissodes strobi. The sequence continues at coordinate 198,163 of MU182093.1, forward strand.
GCTGCTAATTATCCAGTTCGAAAAGATTTACGGACGCATTTTAAAGCACGTTATAAGCATGAAACTAAACCTGCTATGACGGACTATCTAATAAATTCAAAAACAAGACAACTTTCATCAGAAATATACACAGTGGCGTACCTGGCCATATGTCGTATATCACTATATACTTATCAGAACACTTGCGATTTTTCAATACCATAGTACCACTCAATACTGTAAAGACATGCGCAAAAGAAAATCATGAGTTTTCCTACATGAAGTTGCATATAGACTGACTGTGATTCGGTAAAAACTCTAAATAAAATATTACATCCTTGTTCATGAAAACGTTTACAATGTACATCAAATTATTTCTATACTTTTTCTGACTTTCAGGCACTTGTTTTTTTATTTTCTTCAAAATTTTGCCTACTTGTTTCTACGTATGCGCAGGCTTACCTGTTTCTAAGCCTAGATGTTTAATTCTACTACAGGAACTATCTTTGTTAATGAAAATCTTGACAACCACCACTCAGTATTTGTCATGTTTAAAATAACAGACTCTTGCTTCAGAAGCTGATTATAAGGGCAACCTTTCATGAAATCGTAAATTCCAAATCCATTTATTCTTCCTCTTCGGTTAAACTTATATTTTCCTTGCTGTTTGTTGAACTTAGCATGTGCGCAATGCTGTGGTACCTAGTAACAGTTTGTGTATACCTGGAATGAGGATCTATACCATTTATATCGTTTATTATCTTTTTCCAAATAACAACAGACCTAGCGATTGGGCCATTCTCTTTTTGCATTAAATCCAGTGCATACAATATAGGTTTTAGTCGAGCTATTGGATCTTCAATGCCGCAAAATTTGAAATAAATTAGAACTATAAAATTATTGGGTTTGATCCCAAAGGTACTTGAATTCCGTAAATATCTACACATCAAAATTTCTAATCTCACACATTTTGCGTGAGATAAGGATTACCGCACGCGTTCTTCTTATCTCACTGCTTTTAAATCCATCTAATTAAGTCAATGAAAAGAGCAATAAGTATAATATGTCAAAATCTATTTAAGTCAATAACAAATTACTGTATATAATTAGTAATACAATCTTTGCAATATTTCACATAAATTTCTGACGAGGAGGATAGTTGCGAAGAGTTCCTTGAAACATTAATTGCCTAGTGATTTGTAGTAACATCCAAATTCCTGTGGAGATTTCCTAGAATTTTCACTGCTGTCTTCTTCTTTCGGCTGAATTTTCAATCTAACCCTTAGCAATTGTGTTGAAACCCCAACTTGCACCATTTGGTTTTACTGTTAACAAATTTGCTTCCGAATCTGCTAACAGTGGCATGGAGATTTTTTCATTGGCAGACTTTCAAAGGTATTGATGCCCACGGGATGTTTAATACAATATTGAACGAAAAATCGACAATGACCAACATTATTGCTACTAAGATTAATGTAACTGCGAATAATTTCAACCATATTCAGTGTCTCCAAATGTCACAAAAATGTCTTTTGGTTCTAGTGTTAAAATAAAATGGAAACGTTCATCACCTCATCATTTGCATTATTTAGAAGTAAATACGTCAATTCTTCTCTCCTGCATGCTCCTGTCAATCCAACAATTAAGGTCACCTTCGTAAATGAAAATTGTTTATTATCCGCTTCTCTGAAAAACTTGGTTACATCAATTTTTATGAATACTCTTGATTTTTTTGCTGGATGTCAATGTCTTTTAAAAAATGCAATTAAATTCGTGTGTTATATTTTATGGAAATCATCGTACGTAAAATTTGTTATGGCAGTGGCATACACTAATGGGAGATCCTATGGCACTCGACGAGTGGTGTGTGTGCGAAGATGTTGATTGACACGGTTCTTGAATAGCTGTAGTTTGTAATTAGGGGGAAACAGATGTCCTGGGAGTGAGTTCCACGTTCCACAGTGATGCAGTGCGTCAGACAAAGGAGTCCCTGTAAAGTGATGTTCTAGGTGTTTCCAGTTGTATGACGAACGGGTGCGCTCTTGCCATTTGTCGCGACTGTCTGACAGGCGTGGATGGGGGCAGGATCAGGCGGGCCAAATCCCGAGAACATCTGCCGTATATCTATCTATAGAAGAGGCCACATGTCTGCGGTGTTCGATACTATCCAGTTCCCGGAACGCCGACGAGACACACAGCTCTCTTTTGAATTAAATCCAGCAGCTTCAAGGTGTGCTTAGGTGCGGAATCCCAGATGTGTAAGCAATATTCTATATTCCGCTTTGTAGAGCAAGAGCAGCTGCTGCAGTATATACAGTTTTTCGTTGCGAAATAGTGCACCAATCTTCTGCGAGGCTGATTTTGCGATGTTAGCAACGTGGTCGTGCCAAGACATATTCCTATTGACCGAGACACCCAGAAGTCCGATTGACGAGGATAAAGGAATGGTCGATCCTGCCATGTCAGGGCCTGCCGTATTGGCTTTCTTGGTGAATGTGGCTGCTTGGGTTTTTGTCGCTCCAAGTTCGAACTTTCTCCAGATCTTGATTTTTTGGTGTAATCTGCTCCTGTCTGCAGTGATATGTCTTAGTCGCTGGTAAAGATTTCTCTGATCTAAATTTGGAGACAAGAGTACTGTCATCTACAAAACTGTAAACAGGATTATTGGTTTCGGTCAGTAGGTCATTAATATAGATGAGGAGCAGAGTTGGTGAAAGTATTGCGTCTTGAAGTACTCATGCATTAATGATAATTGTGTCTGAGATGTGTTCATCAACTGCAACGATCGTTTTTTAAGGAAACTGGCTCGCCATCTGCAGTCCGAAGGACGGCAGTTTGTTGAGCAATCCGTCATACTAAACTCTGTCGAATGCCTTCGATATATGCAACGCAATTGCTCGAGATTATCCGTAGTTCTTAATTGTCCTACTCCATATATGAGTGATATAGGCCAATATATCTCCTCTCCATCTCTCTTTGCGAAAGCCGCGTATTGGTTATCGCTAATTAATCTGTAGGTTTCAAGGTACTTGAGTAGTTGCTGTTTGACCACACGTTCCATGACTTTGGAAATTATTGGAAGCAAGGCATGAGCGATAGTTTGGGTTAGTTTGGGTTGGTCCTGGAGCCACTGGGACATTGCAAAAGTTTATTCCTAATCCTTAGATTTTATTTGCCCTTAGTTTCGTAAATCACACGTTTGCATTCGTTTGTCGCTTCAGCACAATAATTGCTACTTTCAGTGGTCTGATTTTGCTGCCAGTACTTGTAGGATGGATGTCTCCTACCTACAGCTCTTTCTCATCTTCGCATTATGATAATACACCCATAAAGTTACATGCTTACAAGCAATATTGCCTTCTTATTTGTCAAATTGGGAATCGTCTTTTCTGTATACTATTTATCATATTTACTAAAGAACGTCTCATATTTTGACTTCGATTTTTTCCGGTAGCAGACCGGAAATAGCTTTTAAAGCTTGTTCCTCAATATCATAAGGCAAATTTTCAGACTCACTCATTTTGTAGTTAGAAGATTCAAAAATACTTTTAAAAAATGACAAAGTGAACTATTTTGTATTTATTATTCATAAGATTATTGTGTTTACTATGAAACCGAACCGTTCTCCTCCATTTTTTAAAACCGTCATTTCTATTATTAGTATCAATGTTCTGGTTTTCCCAGTCAATCTTGATAAATTCTAAGTTATTATTACCGCTTATTTTCACGTTTTAAGGGCTTATATAAAAAATTGTACAGTATATCTCTGATAACGCTTTATTATCGTACTTATGCGATTACCCAATTCGTGCTACGCAGCTGTGCATATTTCGCGTGCGTACGTGTATAAAACTCATATCCCACTGATATGGTACATAACTATTACTTATTTTATAAAAAATTGGATTTCTTGAACACAAATACCGTGGCAATTTTTGAAAAAGTATTTAAGTGTCAATAATACATTTCTTCCTTACTAAGCATGTACGTAAATGTACGATTCCTGTAAAAAGAAGTTCTGAAAAGGAAAGTACATTTTTCAAGTACAGCTTGGCTCGAATTCTAGTCTGTGCATAGGCAACTAGAAAACCGTAAGAGATACAGTGTCGGTCAAATTAGGGCAAAATTGCGCGTTTAGACGCCTAACAATGTGCCCGTTAGAAATTTTTAAAGTTTCGAGTATTTCCGGAGATATCCGGGAAAAAACCGAAATATTGAAAAATCGTTTTATTTTTATCCTGGGCTTCTTTAAAAACGTATTTCAAATTGAATTGCACTTTTGCATTGCCACTTTTTTGTGGTATCCAGTTTGAAATCCGACTTCTCATCTTCAAGGGGTCATAATCAAGTTTGATTTTTTAGATACGAACTTTTATTTTTTAGATACGAAGTTTAAATTTTGTTATCTTTTTTTAATTTTAATTTTATTTTTTTAAATATATATTTTGCTTTGGGGTAAAAAATAAACGAAACTGTTTATTTAATTTTATTATTTTTATTTTTATTAAAAATAAATGCTGCAATTTTCCACTTAACACAAAAAACAAAATAAAATATTTTTATAGAATATAAAAAATTGAAAAGTAACAAACTATTTAAAATTACGCCAAAGTAATATAAGTAATTCCCAAAAAAAAAATAGAAGATAAAATCACATATTCATGTTAATAACGTCAATATCGTCTGAAAATCGATAAAAAAATTAAAGTTCGTATTTAAAAAGAGAAAGTTAATGTTGACTTCTTGAAGACGAAATGTCGGATTTAACACTTAATACCACCATTGGGTAGAGGGGAAAACGCACTTTTCTATTGCCGAAAAGTGAAATTGAAACCCATTTTCAAATAAGCCCAGGAAGAAAAAATAAAACGATTTTTAAAAATTTTGTTTTTTTCCGGATATTTCCGGATATACTTGGAATTTTAAAACTTTCTAAACGGTGTATTGGTAGGCACCTAAATGCGCAATTTTGGCCACATTTGACGAACCCTGTATCTCTTACGGTTTTCGAGATCCCCATATTATTTAATCTGTGCCCATATACATAGACTCGAATTCGAGCCACCCTATACATGGGAGAAGTTCGCTTATACTCTATGTAGTGATAAATAAACCAAGATTGTATTTTATTTTGGATACCATATTAATTAGTTAAATATGTAGGTATTTAGCAAATGATTTAAAAAGCAAAGTTACTGTAAGTTGATAATGATGCATTTAGTAATTTCCTTGGTATTTTCTATTTTATTCATAAGAAGTCAATTAAATTCCCAAAATAAGTTTTCCACACTTTAATCACGGAGAACAAGTTATATCACAGATGTCTCTATGTTGTTGTCTATGATATTACATTAAATATTTAGCACTACATTAGTAACAGGTACATTAAAAGAATTACAAAAATTAATGCTCTTCGTATGCGGGTCTAGAACCTTGGCGGTCCTTCTGGATACAAATGGCATAACATTCGTTTTATTTTTTATCCAATTGCTGATATGTTATTCGTTTGCAAGCTAATATGATAAATATACATATGCGGTCGCGGCGACCGTGGCAGTAAAATATTATTCCAGATAATGCATAGTTTGCAAAGTTCATTTTAAAAAATGGGCACCTCGGGCACTTTGCAATTTGTATTTTTATAATAATTGCAGTCATACTGCAGAACACTAGGAATTTCAACTTTATTTGCTTTTGTAGGTTGAATAGGTATATATTATTTTCATAATTAACATTTACTAACAGAAATTAATTTTACCTGGTGTTTATATAAGAGTGTTTAGAATGAATAATAAAAGCTGGTTTCGTTGACTATCTCAAAATGCACTTATATTGATAATTTGAAAATTAGTTCAGGTTTTCAATGTACCGACCATCATACATTTGCATTGAACTTATATGTCCAGTGGTGTTACTATACCTAATTAATATTTTTTCCTCTGTTTATACAATTATTTCTTTAACCAATACCCACTTTGATCCACTTAATAACAAGGACAAGGCCTTAGTGCTTATCGTGTGACGTCATCCATGTAGGCCGTGCAATTTTAATCATATAAGGGGATACATACACTTATAATACTAATATTTATAAAAACTATCAATAGTTAACTTATTTTAAAGAAACCTTGATAAACCCCAAAAGTTATATTTGAGTTTCGGTTTAATACTAGGTGTAGTATTAAGTGCAGGCTCCCAACTCCCCTACACCTGCGCCAAAATGCAGGATATTTATAATTTTTTTTATACTACTGAAAAAGTATTATTACACATAAATACATATACTTGAAACGGCATTACTTCTATAACTTCTACTCGTCTCATCACTATATTAGTACATAGTTGCATCTATTTTATAGCTGAAACTGTCTCGTCTTTATTACTAAGGTTGCCAAATAACGAACCCGCAGCTTCTAAAAACGCCTGTTTTATCATTTCCCCGTCTTCGTAAGGTTGCCTCTATTGTGCAGTTATCTGAGACACACGATATGAGGTTCAGTTGCCAGCCTTATTTTTGTGGACTGTTTTTAAAAATATTTTAAAAATTCGTTAGTTGTTCTGTCTTTCTGAGAGAGTGTTACCATCTTATTTTCATTCACAGTAGTTGTATTATAATATGGGCATCTCTACGGTTCTTCCATTTCAAGGCCATTATACGATCACTTTTTCTATACTCAACTTCTCCTCTTTTAAATTTATTTTTAAAATTTTGGCATTTGTTTTCTGTTGACACGCACAAGAATTTTTTTTGGGTCCAGAAGTATTGCATAATAATTGTCGCTTTAAAAAAATGTCCTTTATTTAGATATGGCTTTAAAAGATTTAGCACTGTCTTTCATGATAAACTAAATTCTTCATTACTTGTTAAAATTTCATTTTCTGCTCCAACATATACCATAAAATCCAAGACATAATATGAGGTTTCACAGTCGCATATAACGAACAATTTGATACCCAATCGATGCATTTTTATTTATATATACTGATTAAATATAGGTCGATCTTTGAAAACGATCATGCCCTCGTCTATCACTAGGTTTTAAAAGGGGTAAAATAGCTTTTCAAAATGTTTCTTCAGAAGGGTCCCATTTTATATAATCGAGCCTTTAGCGTCTGAACTTTGAAAATGCATCTGTTGAAAAGCGCGTCGCGTTCAGGCTATCTGTGGTCTTATAATTTTTCATGTAGGACTTCTTTCCGTTTAGCTTTATCAACGTACGAGCTAGAAAGGTAAAAAATTCTGATTTGACCAGTTCTTTCCAGCTTTTTGTCTAGTTGCTGAGCTTATGGGTTAGTGTTTTCAATTATTAGATTGACAATTTCATCGTCAAACAAAGTCAAAAAATAATCTATTTCACGTACTTAATTTAGCAATTTTTGGTTTTTTATTCCACTGTTTCTGTTATCAAATTCAAATACGCTAGGTACAAATTTTTTCTATTTCCATTTTATTGTACCTCCATTACTTACATTGATCTGTAAGTTCATAAATTGCTTTTTATCTTCAGGGCTGGTCATATCTTCCTCTCTGATGCGGTTTTCGGCTTCATTTTCATCTTCCAAAAGTTGATCGTTTAAACTTTACAAAGATACTCTCGCTCCCACTCTCCTGAAATGGCGTTTCGTCCGTTAATTACAAATTTTCTCCGTCCAAGCTCGGGAGAATGCTTTTAACTTCATTATCCGAAAAACCGCGAATTGGTCAGTAGTTTTTGTAAGTCTTTGGATCTCCCACGCGGAGGGTAGTCGTACTATCGACGCGCCATGTTGCCGACAACGCGGCTTCATACTGGTAAGATGCTCGGTAGTCTGACCAGCAAACTGCGGTGTGACATTCTTCTGGCTGACAAAAAATATATAAAACACGTTAAGCGATTGACTGAACATGTGTAATATATGTAACATCAGACCCAAAAATGACAAAGTTTTTTCCTGTCACGTTTCACCCTTTTCACATAAGTGGAAAGGGTTAAAGGAACATGAGCGAATTTAAATATTGATAATGATTGGGTACGGAGTGGGATCTTATGGAAACGTTAGCCAATTATTTAATTTTGCACATCTCATTTTACGGCAGTGGCACACACACTAAAGGGAAATTCTATGGCACTCGACGAGCCGTGTGTGTGCGAAGATGTTGATTTACACGGTTCTTGAATAGTTGTAGGTTGTAAGTTGTAATTAGGGGGAAACAGATGTCCTGGAAGCGAGTTCCGCAATAATGCAGTGCGCCAGGCAAAGGAGTCCCTGTAAAGCGACGTTCTGAGTGTTTCCCGTTGTACAACGAACGCGTGCGCTTTTTTGTCTGCCGCGATTGTCTGACAAGTGTTGCTGGGGGCGAGATGATGGGGACCAAATCCTGAGAACATCTGCCGTGAAAATATCTGTAAAACAGGGATATCTCGGCCACATATCTGCGGTGTTCCAGACAATACAGATCCCGGGTCAACTCCGCCTCGCCGACGAGACGCACAGTTCTTTACTGAATTAGCAGCTTTTGGGTGTGCTTAGGCGCGGCACCCCAGATATATTAGCAATAATCTAAGCATGATCTTATTTGCGCTGTGTAGACAAGAGCAGCTGCTACGGTGTATGCAGTTTTTTGTTGCGAAATAGCGCACAAAGCTTCTGCGAGGCTGATTTTGCGATGTTAGCAACGTGGTCATGCCAGGACATATTGCTATTGACCGAGACATCCCGTAGTCCGATTGACGAGGATGAAGGAGTGGTCGATCCTGTCATAAGGATATCAGGTCCCACCTTATTGGTTTTCTTGGTAAACGTGGCTGCTTGGGTTTGTGCTGCATTGAACTAGACCAAATTCCTGTCGCTGCAGGTTCGAACTTTCTCCAGATCTTGATAATTGTTATAATCTGCTCCTGTCTGCGGTGATAAGTCTCAGTCGCTGGTAAAGGATTTTCTGATCTAAATTGGGAGACAAGGGTACTGTCATCTGCAAAACTCTAAACAGGAGTATTGGTTTCGGTCAGCAGGTCATTAATATAGATGAGAAACAGAGTTGATGAAAGTATTGCGCCCTGAGGCACTCCCGCATTAATGGTAAATGTGTCCGAGATGTGTCCATCAACTGCAACGTGCAGAGACCGGTTGTTAAGGAAACTGGCTTGCCAGCCGCAGAGAGACGCTGGCAGTCCGAAGGACGGCAGTTTGTTGAGCAGTCCGTCGTGCAAAACTCGGTCAAATGCCTGGGAAATATCCAACGCAATCGCTCGAAATTCTCCGTAGTTCTCAATTTTGTAATTCTATCATAAATTCATGTTTTTGACTCTGCTGATATTAGAAGAGCGATTTTTTTATTTTGATTGTAGTCTGTATGCTGTAAATTTCCTCTTTATGTGCATTTAGAGAACATTTAGAGACTTTATAGACTAAAATAAATGATTTTCATATTTATTTGTTATATTGGTACCTCTACATCTAATCATCAGTCTATTTATTTCCAATTTCTGAAAACCAATTTTGGTAATGTAATTTTATATTGAAATTACGCCCTAATAAGGAGAAAGCTTGCAAGTTAATCAAAATTGCGGTGAAACAAGATTCAGTTTTTCCTTACTTAATGGAAAGCAGTGGAGACGGCTTTAGGGAAATTAACTTTAAAATGTCGATTAACCAAATTTTAAATAAAAGCAAAATCTATTGAGTGGAGCAGTCGTTTTGGGTTTTGATGCGGACACCTATATTAAAATACGCAATTTTAGTCATAATAACACATTAAAATAAACAGAAATTAAAAAATCTAAATTTTTGTCTCATCTGTCGACAGAAGAGAGCGACGCGCTTCATTAGACAGGGTGATCGCGGATGTTTAGTGCTAGTCAGAGTTTAAAAATGTGACCTAAAGCAGTAGAATAACCAGGATGGATGATTGGACAAGCTCGCTGCAATTTCCGTAATACTGATAATAGTTGACCATTAATGATGTTGTTAGTTCTGAAAGCAGTTTGTAGCAAGAAACGAAGTCGTGAGTGTAGGTTATATAGACTACATCAAAGCATTGGACTTAACTCCACATGATTGGCTGCTCATGCTTCTGGAAATAAGTATACTTGGTAAGCCAGAAACTAATTGCATTACTTTAACCCGCCAAAGCCCGAATTTACTATTTTTGCAGAAAGGGGAGAAAAAAATTATTTTTTTCCCTAGAAGAGAAGTTTGAAGACGTTTCCGTATGGCAACGATAGGTTTTAAGGTAATCCAATATAAGGCAAAAAAATCATAAATTAAAATTTATTTAAAACCAGGTGAATACAAAAATATGATGTGTCAGAAACTGGAAATACACATTTAATAAGTAACCGAATGAAAAATTTCAATACATGGAATGCAGAGACCAACACTGAATTTTTTACAGCCAGTTCGGACAATAGAATTGCAGCCCTCACCCTCACATCTATAACGCTTATTATTGGGAACAGCTACTACTAGGTGATCCATGTGATCATACCGCATATCGTCGGATACTCTGTTTCCAGAACTGCTGTTTCTGGACAAATATGTTCGTCCAGATTCTCTTGGTGGATTTTTATATCGATTTAGATATGCATAACGAATTCTCTTCGAAACTCTTGTTTGGTAAGTGTATTTCCTGCTTATTTATATATAATCCATGAATTATGAAGTGTAGCATCCAGGAATTATGTTAAAAGGGACCAATACCGCTTTTTCCCTCTTATGGATATTCTATACTGGGCTATATATTGATCCATCATGTCGCTTCCTCCCATATGTCTGATATATTCGGCAACTAAATATGGTCTGGAAATCGGAACAATTTTTTTGTCTGCTTAGAAATATCTTTTAACTTGACTGATTGGTAGAATCCCATGAACAGTAAATGCGAGAATTACCACAGCATTGTCATTCCAGCGTGCAAACAAGGCTCCATTTTCAGCACAAATTTTAGATTCGTGTTCTCCCCTTTTCTTTTGTTTGGATTTTTTTTATCAGTTATATGGCAAGAATATTGGGTAACCGTTTTCTCTCATCGTTCCTGTCGCTCCATAACCACGCTCCCTGAAATGACAAAGTAGGGAAAATCCAGTTAAAAGATTATCAAAATAGATATCGTGGCAGTAAATCTGATCTGGTAATTCATCCAACATTTTTACCTTTGGAGCTGCACATGCTCCATATTAAGACTTATAAAAATCATTATCATGCTTTCCTAATAGACGTCAAAGTTCACCAAATAACCAAAATCCTTATTGAGACACCAAACCTTGTAACCAAATGTAATTGGTTTGCCCTTTATGTACTGTTTGCAAGAATGGCGGCTAAAATATTTGACCATAGCCTCATTGTAATTTAGGTGCTCAACTGGAACAAAGTATTTCAAGAAATTTGATTTTAACAGGTCAATAAATGGTCGAAGTTTACACATCTTATCTTTTTTGCAAAGCTTGGAACTATCTGCCCAGTGAGAAAACCTCATTATCTGTATAAATCGATCCCTGCGCATAGCCTCAGATACTAATTTATTGTTCATGTCCGAACCCATATCCCAATAGAATTTCTTTCCTGACAAAATCACGTGTTCTGATAAAAAGAGAATGTCTATGAAACATCTTATCTCATCTTTTGTTATGTTAAAAAGTGGACAATTTATGAATCCAGCATATCTGTTAGATTCTTCAATAAAAATATTTATGAGAGCATCATCCAGGAACATCTCAAATACTTTTGTGATAGTCTTATTATGAAACTTAGACTAATTCTGCTTTGATGGCGGAGTAATATTACTTACGATATCTCTCTATCAATGCACTTGAATGTCAGTTTAGGTTTTTTTGTGTGTGGTTTGGACATCTTGGACTTCTTTAGCGTTGAGTTCCGATTCTTCTTCTTCATACAAAGACTGTTCTGATATTCGTTGGTTATTTTCCCAGATAACTTCTGCTGCCGCGGATAATTCATTTCTGTCCAAATTGTCTAACAAACCACCTTCGTCTTCGTCAGCAGAGTCTTCATCGATGAGTTCTGAAGCCTCTGGTGGAGTTAGGGAAATTTACCTTACACTTGGTGCAGTTATTTCGTCATCGTCTTCCTCTAACATGGCTAACGCCTGCTGCAGATCAAATCCTCTCCTGAAAATAAGGCAATAGTTTAAAAACCTATCGTTGCCCTACAGCAACTGCAAAAAATATCGTAACCTAGAAACTATGCATCCTATAATTATTTCGCAGATTCTATACTTTGACTAAGTCTTCTAGTAACCATACCAAGATAAACAATCCAGTGTTTTATTAAGAATATAAAAGCTACTTATTCCCAACTGATGTTCATTTTTCGTCAAAAAATAATATCGGTCATAGGAATACACTTGATAACTCTATAAAAATTCGAGTAACGAGAGTGAAAACAGATGGTTTACTTGACAAGTGTCATTACTAAAGATTTATAATAGCGGCAAACAGCAATTCAGTGCAAAGAATAGCTGATGGCCTAACTTCGAAGTCCTAAATATTGTCGTTAACTAAACATCTTATAGGAATATGGAAAACTTACATTATGTATATTGATAAAGAACAGCACTGCGAACTTCCTAATTTTGATATTTTTGTAATTACAAAATATAAAGCATGCAATATCTTTATAGTTTGTTCTCACTGTCAATTTGGGTTGGCAGAAATTTCACTCTTCATATTTTCAATAGGTTATAATGTTTAATATCAAAGTTCCTCTAAAAGCTATATGATGTATAGCTAAATACCATTTTATTAAATGTTGTACCAAAGCCTTCGGCAAACAAACATCAAAGTGGCACGATTTTAACGAAATAATTCAATAAAATCATAATGGATTCTGCGTATCAGGTAAAATGCTTCTATACTCGGCGCGCCGAACAGATTCACCAAACAGGGAAAACACGGATACAATAATTCTTCTTATTTTGTGATTCCATTGATTCCAAACATAGGAACTTTCATTAACACACTCTATTTTTATTTTTTGTATTATGGACAAGAAAAATCGAAATGAAAAACAAAACATTGGGTCGATTCAGTCATAAAATAAGACGAATTGTTTCCGCGATTGGTGAATCTGTTCGGCGCGTCGAGTATAGTTCAGTAGTTGCTATATAGGTTTGTGAACTAACTTTCTCATTGTTAAATATTAATCACTCACAAAGGTAATTTAAAAATGTATATAAAATAAAAACGTTGCAGACATTGATGGGTATTCAATCGGTTTTATTGAACAGAACTTAAGGATGTCTTCTCTAAGTAATTTTGATGGCAGTTTTTTACCTTTAAACACACTTATTATTATACTTAGCATTTTATTGATTGTAATTGAATTGAAAGAGTTTGTCCCTGAAATGACAAATTATGAGGTTATTAGACTCCTGACGCCATTGTGGATAATTAAATCAATTTAATTATAGTCAATGGAAGGCGAAGTAATAAATCATCTAAAATTATGCAAATTAACCTCAAGCGATAGTACGAGTCTCGGTACTGCACGGTACATTTTACGCAAAAAAGATGCAACAAGGTTATTGCTATGGGTAGGATTAGCTTGGACTAACATTTATGGAAAAGTACAGCAGAATTATTGTCTTGAAAATCTCGAGAATAACCGAGCAGTGGCGTATTGATTACAAGAGTAAGACTCGTATTATGCAAAATCGAGGCATTATAATAAGCCGACAGAACGGCCACCATCAATACCAGATGATTAGCTATTTTACCTTGAAAGAGGGTTGAGGCAATACTAAAAAAATTATTCTACTTCAGCCATAAAAAAAACATTTATGAAAATTAATGTCTAAATCTAAACCACAAATAATATACATACGTATTCAATGAAAATGGGTACAATTCTTATGACTAGATTTTAGCATATTTACGTAAATCTGGCTTTTCTTATTGACGTCGCTAGACAACAACATCTAACTAAAAAGTGGTAAATGATTTTAATATATAAGAAAATTTCTATAATAACGCAAACTTTTAGTCTCAACGTAACCAATAACAACAATAAAAAGAACATAAACTATAGGTTAAAAACAAAAACCATAATGGTAAAAATGTAATATTTGGTCATATGACCATTTTTTTGAAGACTATTTGAGCCAATCTGTTTGGAATTGAGTTAATTAAATTCACTATAACAATTGGATCAAGCACTTCCCAGCACTCGTGTATTATTTCCCATAATTCATTAGAGTTGTTTTTCTCAACTTTCTTTTATATATTTCTCTTACAATAAATAATGCCCCATACATTCTATACGGAATTAATATCGGTACTATAAGTGGGCCATGTCAATTTGTCCATCCTATGGGAGCATTACATGTTCCAGAACAGACATATAATGTTCTGCGTTAAACGTTCCCTCCAATCGCCAGCAGAAACTAAGTTCATATATTTACACAAAATCGCCCAGGTCTAAAAGCAAGATCACTATTGTACCGTTCTTTGAATCTTGTATTGTCTGAACGGTATACACGAATTTGTCCATTATATTATTATGTTGACTGAAAAGGCCTCTTCATCCGCGGGCACTACCGTGTTCCAAAACGATGGTCGTGGCAGAGACAAGGAAGAGACGCGCAACTCAATCTTAATAATTCAGAGCGAGAAAGCTGCCATGCCTTCTTTGTCTATCTTCAGGGCAAGTGAACGCAGATGGCGCACGAGGCGGACGCTGTGGTTTGCCCGCAAAATTCAAATTAACCATCTTTTCTTTTTTCTCTATATTTCTTCAACATTTGGAGGTTCAATTAAATAAATACTCCTATATAACTCAAAATGTAATTTATTTGGTTTTGATATATATTTTCTTACAGACAATACAAATAAATATCACTAAAAGAAACAACATTGTAAAACTGAATGGCCAAATAGCCTATGAATCTTCATTACCATTTAATAAATTTAATATTAACATATTTATTATCATTATTAGTTGTAGAGGCTTTCAATTATTGATTGATTATGTGGATTTGACAGAAATTTAAATAAGTTGCACTAATACTACTTTCGATTATTATTTCTTGGTAATCTTTCTTTAAGAAATGAAAACAAAAACTACGCAGTTTTTTAGGTCAGACTCTTTGAGTCTTCTGCTAGCCTGCTAGCGGTAGGTTGAGACCCAGGAAATCATGTGTCAATGACAGCGTTTCTTGCAAGTTCAAAAGGATTTGTTCTTAGATATTTCAGAAATACATCATCTTGTTGAAACACCCCTCTTGATTCCAACGATGATTAATTCTTAAAATTCTGTTTTTCTTGTTCTGGCAAAATTTGCTTCTGCACGTATTGACCACAAGAGTGCGCACACATCCATTTATTGGATCCTTATGACTGTGAAATGATGAACGATGCAAAGCTTCACGTGTAATGTGCAGTATATGCAACCGGCATTTATAATTTGTTTCCAATTTTAGAATGAGAATGTCTAATATTTCACTTTACGCATGGTCTCCCCCAAGCGCTCGCTTCGCTCGCTCCGGGGCGTAACCAAACAAAACTAACCCAAATTTTTACCCTGGAAAGCTTCCCGTGTAGTATTTACAGTACAATTAATTGCTTTCAGTGGGTCTAGTCGCGCAGTGGTTAGATGCTGTGCTTGTGATACGGCTGGCCGGGTTCGATGCCCGTCAGTGGCGAGACTTTTTTTTATTTTATGTTTGTTTCTTTTTTAATTTTGACTTAGTTTCGGTTAGTTTTGTTTGATTGCGCCCCGGAGCGAGCGAAGCGAGTGGAAGGCCATGCGTGAAGTGAAATATTAGACATTATAAAATAATAAACCAATGTCTGTTGCATATACTACTCATGAAGCCTTCCATCATTTTATATTTCATAGTTTCACACTAATTCAATGAATGGGTGTGTATGCAAACTGTTGTGTATTGACCATCCATCTTCAATTCTGTCTACTATTTGATATTTTTCAATTTCTACTAAATGACGAGGCATGTTAAAATATTTTGACAGGTTTGTCAATCATATATTGTTTTTTAAATCAAGGTCATTGAAAACCGATTTACACTATACCAATTTTAGTGTACCTATTTTCTATGAGTACAAAACTGTACTTATTGTACTTATCTTTGTTTATTACAATTTCCTGTTTAACTAATTGCGGTAACTCGCGTTTAACATTGTCATCATGGAACAATATATTAAATATCGCTGAGTTAACTAAGACTGTATATCACCTTTAAGCTATCCCATCATGGTAACACGTACAACTTTTTTTGGAATGATAACTTGCATTATCCATGAGAATTATTGATCCTGGAGCTATCAAATTTATCATCTTCGTAAGACATTCTTCAAACGCATCAGAGTTCATATCCGCGTGGTAATCTTCTATTTTTTTGCGATGCGATGGTAAGCAGAACGCCATTAACAAAACCGTGGATACTCCCAATATGTGTTATAATTAATCGGCGTCCTTTTTCAGATGATTACAGATGTACAGTTTTGGGAGTGTAGTTCTTCGGCCTATTTGTCTGGAACTCACAGGATCTATTGTGACTCTCTCCATATTATAGAGAAGTATCCAGTTTTGTCTCTCTGATCAGACTGCACAGCTTCGACAGAGGCTCCTCAGTGTAGCTCGTTGCCTTTGATTTAGTTGAGTCGAGCAGCTGGAGACGCACTGGCACAATACGTGAACCGCCGTCCTGGCAGAACCTACAGTCACTCTTTTCTTTCGCTCCCATTAGTTTTAGATGCCTTTTCAGACGGTAAGTAGCCCGTTAGTGGCCCCCACCATTATTCTTACAGTCTTCCGTTCGCGGCTTAGCAGGTCTATTTGTAATTTGGTCGAAGGGTTGGTTTTTCAAAAACTCCTTGACCTGTCTTTGTCCCTATATGTATGTCCACCACTTCCAGAATTCTCTTTTTGCCTACTCCTTAATGGATGTTTTGGCAAAAGGCTTGGCCACCCCTCAAAAAGGTTTTGTACCAATCATTCTCTTTGGCGCGCTTTCTCGGGCTATTTCACCGGTGGTTGCGCTACCTTGATGGTCTCGAGGCCCTGTTTTTATGTTTTTGTCCTTCATTTATTCAAGTTTCGTCTAAATAATAAATGCGTTTTCCTTAAGAACGCTCATTTCTAATTTTTACCAGATAATCTCTTTTCTATCTTACGATTTATCCTTTTTCAGTTAACAAGGATTTTCTTTAAAATTTTTCTCGACTAAAACTGGTGGATTTTAAAATAATTTGTCTTGCCCATCGTTGGTATTTCTGGATCACCTTTAATAGCCTCTAGAGTTAAATCTTAATAAGTTGGGAATTTTTTTTGCAATGAAAAAAATTGGTTGCAGGATTTTTTACATCAACTCCACCTGCCTTTTCTTCCTTCAAAATTCGATAGATAGTTGTTTTTCCAACTTCGGTCATCAGGGAACATTTTTGAACGCTATCCTCGACGCTTAAATTAAGGTTTTCATCACTTTTGATATAATTCATCACATTTCTAATTATAATCTTTTTATTTAAGCTTAGCCATTATTTTTTTATGTTTTCGAGAAGGCAGCTTTATTATTCTGAACTGATGCACCACCTCTTACGTCAGAACTTAAGCTGCCCGTGTACCTACGATACGGTTTATTATCCAAAATGGCTTTCCTTGGTTTATTATCCACTGGGTGGCCCTTATCTCTTTTATCAATTCACCTTTCAAATGGATATACTATATACTATACTTTTTGGTTTTGGATTTGTTTCCAATTAGACGGATATCCAAACTAGCTCAATGAGTTAAATCGTTTATCAGCATATTTTATCTTCTCATGACGTAAACAGTGACATAATAACAACAGATTCGAGTATTATGTCCAAGATTATGTCTGACTAAAATGCCTTTTCAAAAAAAACCTGGATCGTAAGTTATCGGTCGCTTTTTAATTGTTAAATGACTACATAAGTATCTAGAAATAAATATAACATTTTACATTAACATTGCGTTTATTAATATTGCCCTGTCTGTCGCGAAACATTAATAAAAATAAAATAATATAAAAAATTTAAATTTTTGCAGGATAGTTTAAAAAACCGTCTGGAACAAATCTTTTAAAGTCGCCTTGAAATATTTGAAAATACTTCGTTGTTATACAGATCTAAAGATGAATTTTAATCAGACATAATTCTCGAATATGTTTTATTGCATTACTCCACATTCCCTTTACATAGGGCGTCAATGTAATATCTGTATAAAATATTTAGGTAAATTTGAAGATTAATTTTAAATATTCCCTGATGATGCTAACATGGTTAGCGAAACGCGCGTCGAGTGTACAAATTCTGTTTCGGTATTGTGGATAAAACTGTTTAGTAATATCTGTGAAAAATCCTTAATTTTCACAAACTTTGCGGAAAGTAATAAATATTCTTTGATAGAAAAACTGAAAAAGGGTACTTACAAAAAAACAATAAGAAAAATAGCAATACCTCATTGTTTAGTTTTTTTCCTTTAGTGTTAAATGGTTTGCAGGAAACTGAATATGTCAGCCTCTCCCAGTTATAGCTTCAATAATAAAATTACCATAAAAAGCTTGATACTGGTTGAAGCCTGGTTTGATTAAATGTGCTACGAAACCCTTTTGCAAACAAACATGAAAGCGGCATCGTTTTTAATGAATTAATTAAATAAAGCTCCAAAAAAGCCATCGTATTCCGCAAATGCTTTTAGTTGATAAATCGATTTGTTAACTGGCTTTCTCTCGCTAAAAAAGCGCATGAATAAGAATACGAATATAATACTTATATGTGCGCTATATTATCACATACGAATTAAAGTTATTTTGTTAATTTATCTACACAAATGCTAATTGCCGGAAGAAAAACAAAATTTTATTATGAAAACTAATTTAATTGATTTAATATTTTATGCAACCAAATTCAATTTTAAGTGGCTCTTCATTATTGGCCTGCATTCCATCCATGTTTAATATAATATGTTCAGAACGACATAAATGGGAACTGCTCGGCGATGTGCATGGCGAATGTGTTACAACTCTTCTCGAAAACTAACCACAAACTTTTCTAGACAAGCCGAAATAATGGGTAAGACTAGATAGATTAGTTCTACATCTTCCTCATCTTGGAGTGTACTAATAGGCCCAAAAATGCAGTTTTTTAAGGAGTAGATAAATTCCAAAGTCTTCTTATATTTTCATAAGGCGTCAACCAGTTATACATGATGTGATTGATTACAATATTTTTTATTACGCATGCATCATAATCAACGATTATCGCACGTTGCAGCGTGCTTAAAATGATGTTTATGATGCGCCTACTTTTTTAAAGGTTGCTATAGAATAGAAACATTTGATCTACCTTTTTTACCTAGATATTCACCTGCCGTTTAAATTACTATATGTCAAAATCAAGGAACACATTTAAAAACAACAGTGCTTTATTCTACATACGTAACTCAAAAAAGTAAAATATTTTTGAGAATATGATGCATTCGTAATAAAAAATAGCGTATGATATACGTGTATCAGAGGCCTTTAATGCCCTTGTGACTTACAAAACACTCCGCTGCCCGTCGTGTTTTGAAATATTTCGCGCGTGCTTTAAAGGCCCTCTTATACACTTATATCATAATATACTATTACTACCTGACCCCGATGAAATTAAAGTTCAAATTCTAGATTTATCGACTGGTTTATATCAGATGATGTATATACGGTTGAGTTGCTTTATCTCGTTTTTAAATATAACGTTCAAGGTTCAGAACTGACTAGAGATTAACAAATATCAGGTACGACCCGAATCGTCGCGTTAAACATGTGTCAACATACCGCAAACTTGCTTTATTTTCACGAACCACTAGACCCACCATAGCAGGAGATCGTAAGGAAACGCTACCTATCTATCTACTCGCGAGTCTCGCGACTAAGTGCAAAACTTGATCGCCTACAGTCGGAGGAAGCACACCCATCTTATGGTTGGATGTGATGTCAATACGCACCACGCAGTGCGGGGCAGCACGGACACCAGCCAAAGAGGTGAGTCATTATATAGTAGTAGGGGAGGGCTGGTTGTTAATAACAGGGAACCAACCTTTGTAAGTAACTGCCAATAGGCAGGAGGTATTAGATCAGTGATAATCTCTTATCTACAAGAATCCCAGACTAAAGAGTGTCATCAGAGCCCTCGTGCTCTGATCGCATAGATATATTCTCTTCGATCTGAAAACAGGTGAAGAACCCATCATTGAATACAGAGACCCTAAGTGTACTGACTGGGCTGGTTTGAATCTTACCTTTCAGAAGCAGATGTTGTGGACCTCTATTGCAAATATATAAAATCGTTAGGAAATTGAGCTGGCCTCGGAGAACTGAGGTCAGCCATAAATACGGCTTATCACAAAAACTATCCACTCAAGACTTACTAAAAGGGGTTACAGAGGAGCAAGTCCCTTGAAAAACAAAGAAAGGAGGTTCGTAGTTTCTTTAATCGAGCCAAAGAAGTGATCAATACAAAATTTCTCTAACGAACTACAACAAAGTTATCAGAAATGCAAAGAGGAATTCATAAGAAACCTTTTGCCAGAGCATAACAGATGCACCTGGCAGTGCTAGAATCCATAGAATTCTCTATAGAGAATCCTTTCAGTAGTTAGAATCGCTAAAACGTCCTGACGGATCCTTTACGGAATCTGGTATAGAAACATTAGAGCTTCGGGCTAAGATTCACTTCCCCGGATGTCGGATTTTGCATATTGATGAGCAAGAGCCTTTTTTGGACCGATTAGATCGGCCAAAAAGGGAGACTGGATTGTCGCCAAGAACATCATTAATGCATCAACAATTAAAAGTGCTACTCTATCGATTCAGCCTTTTAAATCACCTGGTGATGACGGGATATTTCCAGCACTGCTGCAAAAAGGCTGGAGGTATTAACATAATTCTTAATCAAACTTTTTAGAGCCAGCCTAGCGTGTAATTATATTCCTAGCTCAAAAAATTCAAATTATCTACCTTACAATGACAGCGTATTTGGCAGTTGGTGCCGCCTTCGGCACTACACCCGCGGCAGCTCTTGAGTGTCTTCTAAAACTGCCACTTCTCCAAATAGTACTGGAGAGGAAGGCCAGGACTTCCTATCCTAGCCTTATGAAATATTAGAATCAGGAATTTAATCAATAACTTTTAATATTTCCCAAGTCACTGGAATCCATCTTAACAGACGAGATCTTCGATATCTATAGGGACTATATCGTACCCGAGCAGCATGGATTTTTAAGTGGCGTGGCACTCCGCTTCAACTAACTGGGCGATATATCAAAGTTCCTTGGTGCGCTCAGTTAAAGCAAGTAAGCAGGTCGATGTAGGTTACACTGATCTATCAAAAGCATTCGACAGCGTGCCATTCCATTGGCATAGTTGGGAGCTACTTGAAGTGGATACAGTCCTATTAAACTCAGCGGCGTCAAAGGGTAGTTATTAGCGGCGTGATGTCTGGTGAGGTCTGTGTGGTATCGGGATTTCCGCAGGGATCACATATTGGACCTGGGCTGTTTACTATATTTATTAAAGATATAAACTTTTGTTTCTAATCATCAAATTCTTTAATATATGCAGATTATTTCAAATTTTTCGGCACAACCGATCTTGATTTGATACTCAATGATGACAAGTGTAAATCAATGAGCATCTATGTTTTCAAACCTGGTTCGTACATGTGGTATGAACCGGCTTTAAACACTTATAGAATCAATCAATAAAATCAATGATTCACGGTTAGCTAGTGTTTCTTCTTTAAAGGATTTGAGAGGTATTTTTGACAAAGATCTCAACTACAACTTGCTCATTGAGATGATTGTGTCGAGGGGTTTCAGGGTGCTCGTTTTCCTTAAAAGAATCACTGGCCACATTGACGATGCCAGAGTACTTGTGATTCTGCTTAACTGTCTTGTGAAAAGTATCTTGGAGTACTATTCTACAAATGATCTCCACACTATGAACATCATAAGGCCCGGATTGAAAAAGTGCAGAACAAATTTGGCAAGTATTTTTTAGTTAAAAGAAATAAAATACAATATAAAAGGTCTACAGGACTATAGCACAAAACTCCTGTACCAAAACCGGTTAAATCAAAAACTATGTGATGATTATCTAACATCCGAAACAAAAAACCTATACCAGCACATAATAAACTCTTTACACTCCGCAGCCCAGGAAGCCCTTGGCAAGACCAGCTACGTAAACCAAAAAAACAACAACAACATAACATGGGATATACAACTCGAAAACCAACGCAACAAAAAACAAGAAGCTTATAAAAGATGGCTAACCACAAAGAACCCCGAACATAGACAATCGTATAAAAGAGAACAAGCCGTTCGGGCGATTAGGGCAAATAAGAATATAACTTGGGAGGCAAAATGTAGAGAAATCGACAGCTATATCGGAGGCTCAAGATCATCACAAGCATGGAAATTAATAAAATCCCTACGAACAAACACCTCAAATAAAACTAAAATACAGCCCATCACAATAAATACATGGAAAGAACATTACACAAAGGAACTTAAAGAAGTTAGAGAACAATATATTACGACATCACCAGAACATTTTCGTGTACAGGGTGAATATATAAATATAGATATGGAAAGGATAGAACAAGCACTAAGAACCATGAAAAACAATAAGGCATGTGGTCCAGAGTATATACCGGCAGAGCTACTAAAAAACGGAACACCAAAACTAATCAGCTCTCTCAAAGAGTTATTTACGAGATACATAAACGGGGAAGAAATCCCACTAAGCTGGAAAGAAGCCTGGATTACACCTATATATAAAAAGGGCCCAAGAGACCAATGTGGGAACTACAGGTGTATCTCAGTAACAAGTACTTTCAGTAGATTATATGGGAAAATTCTTAAAAACATAATAGAAAGAGAATATGAACCCCAAGAAATAGAAGAACAGGCAGGCTTTCGTGCTGGAAGATCATGTATCGACCACATTTTTACTGTCACGCAACTCAATGAGAAAAAAGTCGCAAGGAATCGGGAAATCCACCTCTTATTTGTTGACCTTACAAAAGCCTATGACACAGTCCCAATAAAAAAACTATGGCAAGTTCTAGAAAGATCCCCAATTAACAATACGGCAATAGCTGCAGTAAAACAACTGTACAAGGAGGCAAAATCAAAAGTAAAATTGGGAAACAATTTCTCAGAAGAATTCTTGGTAACGAAAGGGGTACGGCAGGGTTGCTGTCTCTCCCCTCTGCTATTTAAAATATATTTAAACGAGGCTTTAAAACAATGGAGAAGATCCTGCTCTGAAATGGGCGTACCATTAAATGAGGAGACAACCCTCTATACACTCCACTTCGCGGACGATCAGATAGTCATAGCGCAAGACAAAGAAGACCTCGAATTTATGACTCGAAAACTCTTCAAAGAGTACGAAAAATGGGGATTATCAATAAACCGTACAAAAACCCAGTATTTATGCATAGGGCATGAGAGCAGCAACTTGACCGTGGATGAAAATGTAATAATTAAGGCATGTGAGGAATATACATATCTAGGTACAAAAATAAACCACAGTGGACGCACGGAAAGCGAAATAGAACAAAGAATTATGAAAGGAAAGCAAGTTATAGGCTGCTTAAATTCAATCCTGTGGTCCAAAAACATATCCCGACAAAAAAAAACAACTCCTGTTCAACTCCATCTCTAATAGCATAGTGTTATATGGATGCGAAATATGGCAGCTGAATAAATCCTTAGAGCGTCGTCTATTAGCACTAGAAATGGACTTCTGGCGAAGAGCTGCTGGAAAATCCAGAATGGAAAAAATACCCAATAACCAGATTAGACAAACTATGGGAGTCCATACAACAATAGTAGAAGAAATCGAACCCAGACAGCTAACATGGTATGGACATGTCGAACGAATGGACGAAGGAAGACTCCCCAAACAAATACTCAACTGGGTGCCAACTGAGAGGAAAAAGAGGGGAAGACCAAGGCCATCTTGGATAGTAGGCATCCAAAAAGCAATGTCTGAGAGAAACTTACATCCAGGAGATTGGAACGACAGAAGAAGCTGGAAAATGGGAACCGGAAGGCGTAAAACGCTATAGAACCGGAGATATATATATATATA
>MU182093.1:222359-249967 GCA_016904865.1 Pissodes strobi
ATTTAACTAAATTTCCCTTACCAGAACCTAACCAATGATACCAGACTGTTGCTTTGCGGCTTAAAGCATGTGGAGGTATTTCACAGGGAGGCTCAGATGCTCTTTCTTTATCAGTTGGTAAATGTTGAAATAGATGGCGCAGATCTACTTTAGGGTGTTGGTTTTGCTGTTCCTGAAAGACGCACCGATCACACTAGACTTTTCTTTCAGAGAAGACATAGGACGAATTATGGGGTGCACTGCTGATAAATTATAATTTATAAGTCTTGTTCCGATTACGACATTTTTGACTATACATTATGTTCCTTATTACGATATTTATAATTATTCCATTAATGACGAGTTAGCTTTTTTTTTCGTTCGATATATGTTATATTTGTGTTTATGTTTGCTCATATCAATTATTGTAGTAGTATATATTGTTACTTATCTTGTAATTCTGTAATATTATTGCAATTGCATATGTACCATTTGGGCTTTGTTCTATAGAGTTCTGTTAATAATAAATAACTAAATCATATGTTTTATTAAATCAGAGTGAAAGTACACACCTGCCAAATATAGCATGCCATTCTAGGCTTATGAAACCTCAACTTGAGGTGCTACTTGCATAACTCTAGTATTCTGTTTGTACCTGTTGCTTCGAAAGATGTATCATGAAAGCCTTCGAGTGATTCTGTTCTGGAAGTCTCAATCAATGCTAAAGAGATGTCGAATTTGCCCAGGATATGATTATGTATCTAGCCGAGTTAAACGATATGCCATTCCCATTCAGACTAGTGTGACCAGGTATCCAGATTAGGATAACCCTCTTCTGTTAATCCAATCTAGGGAGAGCCACTTTCCAGCTCCATTCCATTTTTAAGGTCCATCAGTTGGTTTTACGTGCTTTAAGAGCTGCTTGATTATCTGAAAATATTTTCATTGACCATAATATACAGCCAATAAATTCGTTTTGGACCCGTACCCCAGGTTTTTCCACAAATCCTACGGCAGGTCCAGAGAGAATTGATTATTTTTTCTATTAAGATGACTAAGCTATTACTGTTCAGCAGAAGAGACCACCATGGGCGAGAGTAACCTCCCACCCTACGTCAGATGTCGCCCCTTAATCTTCTTTTTTATGTTTCTGCATTGTAGCATTGCTTGAATGCAGTCACTCTTAAAACAGTAGCCTCATATAGGGAGGTATGGCCCTTTATATGTTTAAAAATGCTATCCCCCCAATCTCCTTCTCTTCCAGGAACTGGATGATGCCTACGAGAAGGTTGCTGAGTGCTGGGTTCTGTTGATTTTGCAACCTAGTATGCATACTGGTGGATAGTTGGATACTAACGGGGTACTTTTGTAGTGCACCGCTCCTAACATGTCCGTCCAGCATCTTCCCAGACATTTCAATACTGAATAGGTAGGCCGTAGTGACTTTGGTAGTGCATGGGTCTATCCGGCCCACCTTTGGTCGTTGACCAGCTAATTGAGATGTAGTTCCACACTGGACTGGCTATGAAAAATCTGATAAGAACATGTAGAAAACTTTCCAATCCGTTTTGCAGCAGACCTGGTAAGATACAATTATCTCGCTGATGATTTATTTACAATGTAGGAATGAATTTACCGCACCTCGTATCGCATCTGCAGGAATTACTTATATAATAGTCTGGCCTTCAGGGTAGGCAACTGGCTGGTTGGACTCATGCATCTTTATATGGCTGAACTGAGTTTTGTATTTAAGATTATGTATGGCTAGCCATAGATAATTAATATACAATTTTATACTATTACATCATCAGCCTAGTAATTTATCTTCACTCTTTAATGTGACTGTGTATGATGAGTTCACCACAGTCAGTAGGAATAATGAACAAGTACATATTTGACCTCTTCTGTTCATGTGTCGAAACTCATAGAGATAAGTTCTAAATAAAAGAGATGTAAACTTGTATATTGTCTCGCGACAACTCTAAAAGAATGGGTTCTAAAACCTCCAAACGACCATATTATATAAAGTACACTGAACATGCCATGATTCCTGCAAGACCCAAATACAGATTTAATGTGCTTAAGTTGGTCTTTCATTGTGAAAATGCCGCTATACGTCGATTACAGACATGCTGTGTCTGTCTCTATTGAATGAGATGAGAGTTGTTGGATATAATGGAAGAATAAACACACTACAAAAAATAGATCAATAACCATCATTGTTGAATAGGTCGCATCACGCGAGAAGCTTCATTGTGCGGCCTAAAACGATTAGAAAAGCACAACAATGGGCGACATGCTGCATTTATTTTATCTATACCGATGGGGGAACTGAAAATAAAGCAATAATTTTATAAACAAATTTGTAAGGAAAACTAGGATGCCAAAATGTGAGATTCACTTGTTTGTATTCAAAATAACTAACTATAGCAAGAATATAGAAAAGGATGTGGATAAATAGGTTGCAGATAGCTGAGAGTGTACTAAGGTGAAATCTTATAACAAATACTTCAAAATGCTTGACATTTATTAAGATCAAAAGCAGGACACAAATATTATGCTAATTAATTAATGGAATAGACTGTGAACGAAAGTCAAAATCAACGGAAGTACTACAAATGCCATACAAATACCTTAAGTACCTACCGTCTAAGTAGTCGAATAGCGATCATGAAGTAGGTATGTAAAAATTGTTTCGGTGTAGAGGATATAAAAGGTAATAAAGCCAGATTTTACTGTCAATAAAATCAGTTATCTGTTGAAACTAAGTATGCCTGCGATCTGGTTTTTTAATGTCTTTAGATTTGAGCTTAATTTTATTAAAGACATAAAGGAGATCATAAAATATTATACGTATAATTTATATGGGGAAATGCTCATTATGAGAACTGTTTTGCTGCTAATGACAGTTTAAAATAGGGAATTAAACTGTGTGTGGCATTACGTTGGTTCAACCGAGTCGTACATTTCAATTATTTTTTTTTTATTCGATAACGGAAACATTCACACATGTACTGCTGTTACCTAAGTAATATTATGTTGGATGCCATCAGCGGGTTTTTTTATTTTATGGATTTATATTGGTAAAGTCCTCAGAAATCTATGATGCAATGTAGAGGTACATTGCTTTTCAGAGAAAAACATCCATTCGTCTCTCAAATTAGCTAACACCCCTAGAAGTGACATATTTAGCTGTACATTTCCGACTACGTGTACGTGTATATTATTAACGAAAATGGGTTTTCCTCTTGAAGTTTACCTTTTTCAGCTAAATATGGAATGTCCCTAAATTTTATACAAGTTGTAATGGGTCGAAGGCTAATCACTAAAAGCCACTAGACACTGTTTTTTAGCGCCAAGTATAAAATTGTACAGCTTTTAGAAACTTATCGAATAACATGTGTGTTTCATTAAAAATTTATAAATTCGTAAAAACCTTCAAGTATCATCATGTATCATCTAAGGAAGCACATTTTCTAAAGTGCTGTCCTTTTAACAATTTTCGGTATATTTGGGCTTTATATTTTAATAGTATACGCAGAAGGCTGTCCCCGGGGATAGTGCAAAGAAAGGGGTGCGAATGGATATCAGATTTTAAGTTTTTACTATTTTATTTAGTGATTGAGTGTATTTTAAAGCAATATTAAAAGTCTAGTCTTTGTTCTGTATAATGCAAGACGATTAGTACATTGCTTAACTTAACAACCGGTCCATATGCCTGGTTCACTCAGCGGTGTTAATATTTATAGGTGTCGATCGTAGAGTAGACAGTTAGGCGAAGGCGCCGCTAAATTTTCTAATACGTATATATCAATGATTTTTAAGCATTGAAATTAGGGTAGTAAAATTTTGAAAAATACCCTATCTACGAATATTGAGAAACCTGAAAAGAAGATGCATAAAGTCAACTTAACCTTGACTTCAGCATACCAAAATGAACATCAAAGATTCTAATTAAGCTATTCATTTAAATATTAAATAGAATCTCAGACATAACGTGCACACTGGAAAATTAGTTTTGTCTCAAACCTAATTGAGATTATGGTGTCGTACTTAAAGTAATAATAAGAGTCTTTAATAAGTATCACCCAATTATAAGATTATTAACTCTTAATCTTAAGTTCAAAACCATTAAAACTGCCTAGTTCCTTCTTTTTAAATATTACTAACTAGAATCTGAATTTTTAAAGTTCTGACTAATTAATAGATAATCACAGAACGCCTTAGATAAAACGCCTTAAATGACGATTAATCCCCTAAATAAAAACAATTATAAATGAATTCCATGGCGGCGATAATATCAGTCAACAAATAAACAGTAAAAAAATAAATATTAAATCAATTAAATTGTTCTGTGAAGAAAACATATAGTCAATGAAGATTTGCAGGGGAAATCGAAGTGAGCTCAATTCGGTAACCTGCTTATGAACAAAAATCTAAAGTGGCAGTTATGTAAGACGATCTACTGCCATAAGGTTTACAGCAAATTATAATATGTGCGTAGCATATAAGTAAGTATACGTAATACAAAAAAGTAAATCATATAATTAATAATATTAGCAGGACATTTGCCAACCAAAATAATATCATATACGCTAATAAAGAAAGTCGGTATTAATTAACCAAATAACGGTAAGAAACGGTAATAGATACGATAAATGATGATAAACGATTAAAACTCATTTAACGGTAAGTTCAATAAAAGTAAGGTAAGTAATTATATGGCCTACAGCAAGGGCGTAATACAAAAATGTAAATCAGATAATTGCAATAATATTAGCAGGACATTTGCTCACCAAGATAATATCGTATGCTATAGTGAATAAATTCGGTATTAGTTAATGAGATAACGATAAAAACTGTATTAAAAGATAATGAACGATTAAAAAGGCATTTAACGGTAGTTTCGAAAAAGCTAAGGTAAGGTATGGTAAGTAAAATAAGCAAATATAGGGCCTAATTGTATGCAATTGTCATATGGTTCTACAAAGTGAAATTGACTGGCAGTGGTTGGTGGCTATCTCCTAGCTCATACGCCTACTTGGCTGGCCTCACTTAGAGCTTTGCTGCTTCTTGTAAAGCTGCACGTCACGCCATTTGGGTCAGCATCACTTCGACAAAAGGTTCTCAAACTGGCAGGAATGAACCTGGAGAATACCTCTAGGTTAGCAAAAGACCGGGCGCAGGATGAAATTATGAAAAGGGTAACCTTACTTTACATAAAATCCTTTTACGAGACGATATTGCCGATAATATCAAAAAATATTAATAGCGGACTGCTTGCCAATTTGTCTCATGATAAATTAATAAGATTATAGACCTAATAGTCAAATCAAAACTACAACGATAATATCTCGGCTTCGCAAAATTGTCTTTTCTCTACCGCTCGGAACGGACAGACCACGTCAAAAGATATCCTAGACATCCGTCAAGAAAACGTTCAAAAAAGAGAGACAACCACAGACAGAACACTTCGAAACTGTACTCGGCGATACCGGTTGAGTATATTCCAAAGTATGAAGTAGTTACTTTTTTAAATTTTAAGATATAAATTCTAAGTTCAGAATAGATATGTTAAGTTCTAATGTAAGGTAAAGAGAATATCAACCTCATAAATATATCATTCAAAGGGAAGAAACTATATTTCTGTGTTTGGTAGCATTTACAACGCTACAATAACACGCCAATTACAGAGTGGAAGGGCGGAGTCAAGTTGTATACACTGTCTTTCAAAAAGTTCGCGTGATAAGGGAAACTCTTTTATTATTGATTTCACAGAAAATTTTATTCTTGATAAAAGTTGGTGCTTGGTAAAAACTAATTTTGACAATGCTAAATTAAGGATAGGTTACACAGGGTACTTAAAGAATACAAAAATTAAGGGTAAAAAACCAAAATTTTTGGAATATCGGAAAACCTTCGACAGAAAACATAAAGCTCCTATTTAGATAAAAATGAAAGTCAAATACCATTTTTTCCAAAAGTGCATTGTTGCTGAAAAAAATAAGGACAAATTTAAGAAAAACAGGTTTTTTTCCACATTTTTTCAGTAATTGACATGGATTTTCTCCGCAACAGTGCACTTTTGGAAAAAATAGTATTTGACTTTTATTTTTTATCTTAATAAGAGCTTTATTTTTTCTGTAGATGGTTTTCCATTCCAAATTTTTTTTTATTTTAATTTTTGTATTTTTTAAGTACCCTGTATAACTTATTCTTAATTTGGCATTGTCAAAATTAGTTTTATTCCAAGCATCAACTTTTATCAAGAATAAAATTGTCTGTGTTAAGTCATCAACTTATTCCGAACGGTTCTCTGATCTTTTCGAAACATCATAGTTTTTCTTACTGATATTTCTAATGTATCTATCAGGCAAGAATTTTGAAACACATAATATTTCAGTTTAGTTTGTCAAACATTTGTTTTTCTCGTCGATCATTTGCGTCTAATGGTTTAATATCTCGCCCAGACGTCTCTAAAACAATTCGTCACTTTAGCCCTCAAGTTGCTAACCCTGTAGACGCTAATATTTCTTTAAACTGTAAATTTGCTATGTAGGAATATGTATCATCTAAGGGTTTTTTGCTATCAGAAAACAAAAACTAGTAATATATATTTCAATATACTTAAACGGAAATGGTTTAAATCTTGTTAAAATATATTTTACTATTTTTTCTTTTTCTTCAGAGAAAAATTATAAAGGATGAAAATTGCTTAATTACAAATTGCGTTTTAAATGAATTGCAAATTCCTAGATTTTATGTATTTTCCATTAATTTGCATTTAGGAACAAATATGTAAATAGGTGTACCTATAAGTAGTATACCTCTGACTGACACCTACATTTTTCCATCGAAATGCATCGTTTTAGCACCATAGCACCAGACTTTTACGAAACTGATTAAAAAGAAAATAGGAAAAATGTTGCTCAGATTCTAAAGTAAAAAGCTGACATATCGTGAAAAAAATCATTGATAGCGTTTGCTAAAGTATCAAGGATCATTCTAGTAAAAAGACCCACCACTTCCTGAGTTTTCAGCCATTTGTTTAGCTAGATTTTCTCATCGTCGCTGAGATCTTCGATTTCTTTGGCTGCTTTTTCTATCATAAGTAAAACGAGTTTAGCATTAACGTGTGCTTCCAAATAAACAAGTAAAATTAATTAAAATTTGGAAATGGGTGTATTAAATGCATACACAGAATAATTTCAGACTAATAAAACGTAAATATGATCGTAGATTATGAAGCGTTACTTACACCTTAAAACGTGCCTCTAATTTTAAAGCATGGTGAACCTTGTGAACATGCTTGAATACACCGAAAAGAAACAAGCAGGATAGCGTAATATAGGTATGTAAGATAATTTGAAAAGTGACAGTTGTATTATAGCTGAAAGGATATAACGTTTCAGTGGTGTAAAGACAAGAATTTTAATGATTTCTCTTCGATTATTTTTTAAGCTATTTCTCCTGTTCCTATGATTTGCAAGATGATACTTTCCTCATCAGAATTCTCATGGGAAAATTTCACCCTAAAAATCTTTTTAATTTACCAACTTTGAAGATTCTACACCGGAGGGAGTATGACACTAATGACAGTTATATACTTATTAAAATTTGACAAAAACCAAGAAGTTTATGTATTACACTTTCGTGCACTGATCGCCATCTCCTCAACAGTGTATGGATGTTAGTGTGCACTAATTATTTCTACACTGATATACCAAACACCTTGCATTTACTTAAACTAAACGCCAAATATGGAAACAATAGACTTTTGGTTGCACTATTGGTCGATACCAAAGCTGATCTTTTGTAATATTGAGATAGGTATACTTATTGAAATTTTAATATATCGGTTTATCGAAATTTGGATATGGAAGGATATTCGTATTCGTTATATCTAATTATTGATAAATCGAAAATAATGTCACTCCTGGTCGAGAAATCATTTAGATAGATAAGATAAGATAACCAACATGATATGAACTGAAAAATGATGTCAACTAGATTTGAGCTTGTCTATAATATGTATAAATTTAAGATAAATGGGGCTCATAAAAATTGATGTGCCATAATCACAGAAATTCTTCGTCGGTATATACCAGCTCAGTAAGGGTATTTTTTTAACGCAATGTATGATTTTATCTTTTATTCGCAGAACATATTTAAGTATTGTGTGAAATGGGCATAATAAGCCATAAAAAATCATTTATACGTCTTATACTTTCTGTGCAGTTGACTCCTCGGCTAAAATTATTATGAAAAGGTTATCAATGGATTAAAATCGCCAATTTTGGGTCCTCAAGAATGCATCAAATTTATTCTGAAAAACTTAATTATTTCAAAAACTATTCCGAATTTGCATTGTAAAGGTGTTAAATCCTCAAAATTGGTGTTACAGCTCCTTTTATAAAACATATAATATACAAGAACCTAGTTTTATCCGCAATACAAGCATACCGGTTGCTTGTATTACTTATGATTTTTTTGGAAGCGCACCGCAAAGTATACAGTAATAATTTTAATTTCATATCCCAACTAGCAAATATAGTTCCCAGTCCTTTTTAAAATGTCACTGTCCCTAAAGTATAGTTCCAAGACCCACCCTGCCACTTAAAATGTTACTCTATAAGAAATAGTCACTTTGAAGTATATTTCGAGAGTGACCGGTTAGTGCCTATCTACCATAAAAGTGGAAAATGAACACCCCGATTGCAAGTGGCAAACATGTAATTTAAAGAAGTGGCTGGAACTACCCGAATCTTCGAATATGACACCATAAAAGACCAAAAACTTTATAGTAACTTTTTAAAATAGCGGTCACTAACAAGTGCTACCATAATGCCTCCATTAAGTTTTTGTTACTTTACAGTAACAATTTAAGTTACGGGGTAGTCGTGGCCACGACACCTAGTTACTTCTAATTTATAGTAGCATTGAAAGTAGCAAAATGGTTACTGCTACCTTCCTAGGTCACTATAAAGCAGCCGAAGATTTTAAAGTTCCAGACAGGTAGGGTTGGTCTAATATATTACTGTTCCCGATACTTTATAAAGCTTTTTTCCTTAGTTATTTTGTTATTTTTGACGGTGGACCAATATTTTAAAGTTTCACGCCAGTTTCAAGCAAATTATTTTTTTGTTTTATTACTACATGAGTTTCTATTGCAAATAATATAATAATTTGAAATGTTTTGAGAGGCGCTCGAAAATGTTGTCATATAAACCCACTATTTTATTCAGTAAAGTCGATTGCGTTTTGGAATCTACCTACAAAAGGCGTTAAAATCGCATGCTAAATAACAAAAAAATACTAATGGCTTCCATAATTATTTTCCATAATGATATTTATTTTTATGAAGTGTGAAATTGCATGAAGAGATCGCTGCCAATAAAGTTTAACAGTTTAACGAAAGTTCCACATGTCGGTGGAAAACACTTGGCTGCCACGAACCCGCGACTAGGCAGCTTCGTAACAGATAAGTCGCATTCACCAGTAGGCTACTTTATAGTAACACATCATAGTAACTCTTTTAGTGGCAAAAACTACCAAAGACACTACCCGGCTACTCAAAATCTTTCCCCATTTTGGTCGCAGTTACTTAGCAGCTACGAATATACGACGCACGTAGCCGCCGATGGTCACCGCCCACTTTGTAGTGGCTTTGATAGTAGCAGTTACGTATCTGCACCATAAATGCTAGTTGGGATGGCTTTGTGTAATGTATTTTTTCCCAAGTGCAGGGATTATATGCAGTAATAAATTTACTATGAATTCAGCGTTTCTCATTTGTTCCTGCTTTTTATTGCGTATGAAATTTTTGCAAGGAACCTTTATAATCCCTATATGATACAGTTTACAGAGACCGACCAAATTATACAGTCATCGTTTCCTAGACCAAATCCATGAAAAATCATCCATACGTCATCATGATATCGGTCTCAATGAATTAAAATCGCAAATTTTCGGTCCCCAAGATACAGAGTGCATCAAATTAATTCTGCAAGTTGTAATTATTTAAAAAAAAAATCGAATTTACAGTGTTAAATCCCCAAAATTGGTTTTACAACACCCTGTATAAAACATATTATAAAACACAGTTTTATTCAAAATACCGGTCTGCTTGTGTATATGTTTGAAACTAACCAAACCTTTTGAATTTTATTTTATTTTGGCTTGATCTTATTAATTTGCTCTATAATGAGCTCAGCAACACAATGGCATCTTAAACAAAGCAACCGCAAAAAGTCAACTTAGCCTTATATTCCTGATTGATTTGGCGGCAAATAAAATTAAATTTCCAACAGCTAATTATATCGAGCAATTTAAAATCTGCTTGCTCATTTCCGCTATGCTGGAAACTCGGCTTAGCACAGAACAAATACGATTTTTCGAAAGGAATCACCTGATATCAAATTGGCATTAAAAATTACTTTTATTCGTTTTTTATCCTATAGCTTATCATCACGGTAAAAGGTGTACAGTAGGGAGGAGTGAAAAAGACTTAAAAAATAATCCGTTTCAGGTTTCTAATAACTATAAAAAAAACTCCTTCTGGTGCTTGGTTCTGTTGCCTTTAAAAAGTCAAATTTTAGGGAAAATGGACCATTTCCTTTTAGGCATATTAAAATATATTTTACTACTTTTTGTTTTCATAGCAAAGTTACTGTTAAAAAAATATTTGTGTCTATGGGGTCGGCCAGAACTAATAAAATTCATAAAAAATAGTTATTTACACGTCTTAATCCTACGAAGCAGTTCCTGGCTTACTGTATTTAGATTTAAAAATAAAACGAAGTAACCCATTGCTGACCCTGTGGAGGTGTCTGACTATGGAGCTTCTCCATATCCCAGATCTTCCTCATAACCTATGCTAGGGCCTATGTCTTTTTCACGACCTTATTATTATTTACTTTTGGTTTTAAAAGTTGTCATTAAAATTTGGGACTTAAGTTTTGCTTTCCTAAAGCCATCTCGTCTTCCGCATCCACTTACTGACGAAGAAGTCTTAGTTATAAACTTAATACTTCGTTGCACATCTTGTGTGTGTTAAGGAAATTTGGGGTACCTCAAACATACTTGATCCGAATACCGTCTTCAAGATCTACGTCTGTAATATTACGAAAAGATGGTTCATTAATCGTTACGTTGCCAATAAATCATATCTTCATACTCATTTGCGTCAAAGTTAATTGTTAGAATATCGAAAGCTTTGAATTTAGTTGGCTTCCTTGTAATGCCATTTTTTTTGCTCTTAGTGTCCTTCGCGATCCAAGTTCCCTAATGTGTTCTCTTGGATCTGTTACCATAGTCAACAGAATGTTTTCTGCGTGCGCAAAATTTGCAATGTGTTGAGTTAGGAGATTTAGGAGCTTTAAATATTCTTTATCCATAAATCTGGCATATTTAATAAGCTTACAAAGAATTTGTTCACCATCAGAGCATAAATTATTTTTCTGGTGTGTAAACAGGAGAGCTATTGACCAAATCAGTTGGGCATACGCCGTTGACGACTGCATGACATATTTCTAACAGATATCTTTGGTCAGTACTTCTTTAAAATCCGAAGAAGCTAAATCCAATTCTATTTCAATTGAACGCCAGTTGGTCCAGTAAAGAAGCTATTTGGGTCTGTCGTTCGTCCACCTAAATTCATAAACAAGTGCCTCAAAGGAAGTTCATTACCTTGTAACTTGTACATAAACCAGCGAAGTAATCGTGTTAGTGTCGACTCGATTCTACACATTATTCCACCTTTTGCACCAGCATTGATGTGGGGTGACATTACGTAATAAAGCCTTAAGCTCCGATAAATCAAATTTATCTACCAAATAACGTAGAATATTTTCTGCACATTTCACTGCATTGCGTGAATCAGGAACCCTGCCCTATATATTTTAAAAGAGGTTCTTCAATGTGAACTAAATGTTTTTCGACAATACTTCTGTTAAACGCTGCCGTCAATTTTTTCCATCTTTAACGTCCGCTCCTTCAGCTCATCAAAGAAAACTGTTTTTGAAAAGGGCGATTTTCCTTCTTTTTGTAGTGAGTCTCTCTCGTTCTCTTAGAATTTTGGATCTATCAATACTAATTTTAAATATGTCGTTATCTTGGCCGCAGCAGGATCAGATACTGACCGGTCAATTCTTCGCGATTAGATTCCAGTTTGCGCTACTGAAGTAGTTTTTTATATGCCCTAACGCATTATCTAGCAGGAGATGCTGTATGCTCTGTTTTCCTCTAAGACAATTTGTTGGTAAATCATCATCATCAGGGATGAGAACAACATCGTTGTGGTCTTTTGATGTAATTTTCTGTTCTTTTTTTAACTGCTTTTTCTTTTACTTGTCTTTGTTCTTTTGCCAATAATTGTATCGCACTTTTCTGGTCAATACTGCCAATAATAATTTTTCAGACAGTTCTCTGATTTTCTATAAAAGCTTGTTCGATGTGAAGAATTTTTCATTTTTTCCACAATGACAAGCAGAAAAATCAGCACATTTGCAGCTGGCTAAATCAAAAAGCTTCGTCTTTGCCTTACTTATGAAAAGTTCTGCTTTACGTTCAGATAAATCTTTTCGATGACTGTTTTTTTTTTAAGTTAGAATATTTCTTGGGGTAGTCTTTTAGTAATTGATTAGAATGGTTCAAAATTACAGTTGGAATTGACGCTTTATTCTGTAAATTTCGGTCAAGTTTTATTTGAAATTTTTCGTTAAAGTTTGGTTCCCTTGAATTAACATTAGGCTGAAGTTCATCACGCACGTTGATGTAGTAAAGTACTTCATAACATCGAAAAAAGCCGTTAAAGTGTATTCAGGAATATTAGAAACCGACAAAAAAAAAATGTTGAGCTGGTATAACTTTACGGGACGGAATGATGACACTTGTCAGCACAGGCTCGCATTACTTTGCAAATTCAGGTAAAATTTTAGATATTACATTTCAAATGAACCTAAATAGGCAGTTTAAATTGTGTCTTTAGTCATAGTGTGGTTATTTCGTATTTCATTTGCTACCGTATATAATAATTATTTAGAAATGTGGCGTCCTTGGAACTATAGTGAGATTTGTGAAAGTGAAACAAATCGAAAAGTGCATCTGTCAACAGACGATAAGAAATTATTAAGAACCTGTTGTAATAATTAAAAGAAAATATTGTAATCTAATAACTTACGCTGTTCTATAAGCACCACTATAACCTGAAACTGCTGTGAATACACCCGACAAAGAATAATCTATTACCAGACAGCACTTACCCAGAACTATACCAATTACTTTCTTCCAGCACCGTCTGTAGGACACCTACACTAGCTCAGCTCAGGTTGGTCCATTGTTTACCTTTTTCCACTTGACAAGTTTCAAATTGTATAGGTGGTTATGAAATTAAGTCAAAATAAGTTTCAGTCAAAATCAAAATTGGACGCCACCAAGTTTTATTTTATTGGCAATACCCTCCAGTTATCGTTTCGGGCATAGTTAGAAAAGAAACTAGGAAATAAAGTAATGTAATTTGTATTCCAAAATCGGTTAGGTAAATAATTACCTGTCGTAATCTTCGTTTCACGTGCTCTATTATCAAACAAATTCTAGGACACTAATCAAAATAAATAATATTAAAGTTGAGACCAAGACTTTTATTAAGAATAAAGTAAGCTTCTCCAACCGTATAAAATTTCCTAGAAACTATAACGCAACCCTGCAATGAAGTTTCGTAGTGACATAAATTACTGTTTATCTAAACACACCCTCTTGTCAGTTTGACAATCGAATTTTGACAATTTAAAGAATGTTAAAGTTTGTTCATAAAAATTACAGGTTAGTACGTAAGCACCAATGATTTACTCTGCCCGAACTCTGCAACTAAGACGGCGATAAATCCTTCCGAACGATACCACGCCGACTAATCTATAATTATTTCTACCCGAATAAATTAGTTTCTCCGTAAGCCCAAGTAGCAAGCTTCTAAACAAAGCCAAATCCTCTAGATGATATGGTACAAATTTTGTAGTATCGCCTAAACAAGAAAGGAAAATAAATATCTTCTCGGTTATAAATTGTACTAGAAAGTGTCCAAAAATCTAGTATTCGAGAGTCTATTGGTGATACTACGCCGCGCCGGCTTAATTTCACTTCTTAGATGGGATATACTAATATAAGCTCTAGTGTCTGGATTATTCAGAAGCAAATACTAAAGGTTATTATTCTGACTGCTAAATCTACTAACTTCGTTATGGAATTTCAAAAATTAGTAAAAGTCTATATACCAAGATACTCAAAATTTTCAATTTACGGACTGAGTAAATATTCTCTATACTCTCTACTATAAATATCGATTATCTCCTGACCTGGTCGGTCTCGGATCCCAGAGAGTATTTCCAATCAATTTATATGAGATTTCTAAAAAATTCTTTAATCGGTATTGGCACTGCCGTCATTCTGATATATATCCAGCTAGAAAAATTCCTTAATCTGTCATCTGGAAAATCCTGCTGTCACCAAAAAATATATACAAAGAACCCCAGATTTTAAAGAATCCCTGGGTCTAACTTCACCATATTACGGGGAACCTAAAACTCGAACCCTACAACTGAGGTATAATCTTATAAAATCTTCCTTGAGTCCTTGAGAATTTACCGGATTAACGCCATTACGGCTGTTGGTTGAGTCCAATCCTAATTTCCACTCAACCAACTTCCTCGCCTCCCAGAAGTTTATATTGGCATCCAAAAACCTATTTCATTCCAAATGAAAATTGACTCCTTGGGAGCTCCTCTCACGTTCCAAGAAATTTGCGGCCACTGAAGAAAAACAACCGCCTCACAAAATCAATAGCAGCCTATTCCATTGCTTTTTTTGCCATCCTTCTTGATTAAAAATATAAAATTCGGTAAAAACTCAAAACTGTCCGACTGCCATTGACCTAAATACCTGTAAAACTGACATTACAGATTACAGGTATTTAGGTCAATGACAGTCGGACAGTTTTGAAGTTCCTGTTGCTGTCATGGAACTAGTCAGATTCGGCCTTATCGAGAAATAATAGAGATGAAAATCCAAGCGATATACCTATCTGTAATGGTCTATTTTTGCTATTGCCAAAAATAAATATATGACCTATAAAAGAAAGAATTTTCACCCGGTCACACTGTTTTTAAACGTAATTGAGTGCGGTAATTTGTGCCTTAAAAAACTGTAGAGGAAACAGCTTTACTTACAAGGAATTCTTTTTCAACAGCGTGGAAAATTGCGCAAAAGCTCATTTTAGAACGCAAATAAGAAGTCCTCCTTTATGGACGTACATCCAAGGAATGAGATTTAAATTCGAAAAGATTAATAAAAGGCAAATTCTAATGGAATCCAGGCGTCTTCAAGAATGGCGGGGGAAATATTTGAGAGAATTCAGTGACTACAGAACACAAAAAAGACCAATAATTTATTTAAATGAAACGTGGTTTGATACCCATGACACCTCAGCCAGTAAATGGGACGATTCCAGCGATAAGTGTGAGACACATGCGTCGTCAAATCGCGGTAAAAGAATAACAATTTTACATGCTGGATCTGAAAGCGGGTTTGTCATGACGACACAACAGCCACACTATTTGAAGATTGGTTTAGAACTAAATTATTGCCTAGTATTCCACCAAATAGTGTTATTGTTATGGATAGCGCGAGTTATCAAAGTAGATAATTAAACAAAGCACCTTGTTCAAACGATCCAAGAGCCAAAATTCAAGACCATAATATGTACGATAATGATGTATATTTTCATGAAAACTATACAAAAAAAGAGTTATTGGAAGTGCTTAAAAGTGTGTCTATTAAAAAACAGCATTATTGCGATGTATGGGTTACACAGTATTGCGATTACCACCTTACCACTGTATGCTCCACCCCATTGAGCCAATATGGCACCAACTTAAAGCAGGAATTCGTCATAATAATATTTCACCTACACTTAATTCTAGTATACTAACTTTTATTGATAGTGAAGCAAAAAAAAATTCTTAAATTTACTGAGAAATTTTGTGTAAACTATGTAAAGGAAACAAAAAAAAGCTATGTCTATCTTAAAAATGCAACAGAAAAATTAGTTATTAATCTGGATGACAGTAGCGATAGTGAACCATATTTAGTTTAGTAATATAGAACTTACTGTTAATTAAAAATTTATACCTACGTAAATACTATGATGTGTTATATTATTATGAATATTATGGTGTATAATTTAATATAAAAATCAACTATAGCCTGTTAACTTACTTCCTGCGAACATAAGAAAATTAAAATTACATTTGCCACGCTTTTTCTTTCTTCTAATTGGCACAAACCTTCACCTCGGCTTAGAAGAGACCGAGGGTGAATAATATCAAATAAGAAAAAATTAAAATTAAGTGAATTTGCAAGTACAGATGCGTAAGCTAGAACGAGGCGTGCAAATAGGCCCTAGCTCTAATGCCGGAGAGTAGGGTGAGTTATTTATAAGGCGCCACGGGCTTGTAGATAGCACAAGCAAGAAATACCCCAAAGCAGGGGCGGTTTCTCAATAAGTGCGCTCGTGCGCGCGCACTGCATGCGAAAGTAAACGGAAAAATAAAATCTTCCCTACATACAATTTAACATAAACTAACTATAATTTGCAAATTTACATATTTTTGAATCTCCACTGGGCGCAGAATACATTATTCATAAGAGCGAAATCGAGGCACGACGGCGACGATCAAAACGCAGAGCGTCCAACGGCGGCCTCCGTCCGTAACCACAGCTACTCTAAATCTGCCGTGCGCTAGTGTTCGGCGCTCTTGTTAAATGCATTTTCGTCATGCAAAACGGTCGGGAATGTTCGTAAAATTACGAGAAGTCAAGGCTCATCCGTGCGCTATTTAGATCCGCACTTTGTAGCTTAATTTAGTGATAATTTGCAATTCTTGCGTATATAGTATGGTGTCACAAGCTGATTTTTTCAGGGATGAAAGTACATGATAAGATAACCCTTATTCCGGAGGTAATACAAAATTAGACTCCACAAAAGGACACTATCATCAAAAATCGAGATATTGGTACCATCGTATAGAGGAAAAAATACTTATTTTTTGGTCCAATGCACAATAAGGTCTTTGTAGGAAGTATTTTTTCATAATTATTCAAAAAAAATCATTTGCATTAGCCCATATGGCCAAAAAAAAATTTAAATGTAAATATCTCGGTTTCAACCGTGCAAAATTTTAATTAAAAAATAGTTATTTTTAAATATAACACTCAATTAACAAAAAGGGAAGGCCTAAATGAAAAAAAAGTATTCTTTATAAAAGTTTCGCTTATGTCTTGACACGGTAACAGAGAGAATCCCATATTTTTTGCTTATAAACTAACAAAGGTATCACAATAAACAATGAGAGACGTCATGGGTTTACGCTCTAATTAAATATGTCGAGCCTCTTCGCCTTCAAGCTACGGCTGATGCAACACATTATATTATTATAGGTCCTGAAAAATTCAGCTTGTATGGGAAAAGTGGGAGGTAAATCGTTTTTTAGAGCGAATATTACATACTACTATTATAAGTATTATTCTGTAATACTCCAGTCGAGCCGTGAATTTATTTTTGTTTTGTTCGGTTCGTTGACGCTTGTTAATTAGCTGCATATAAACTCGTGAGTTTAGTGTACGTAATATTGTTTAGTGTTTTATATTTTTATTTATATACTATTATTCTACTGTCATGGCTAGTAGTTCGGGTTCTGACAATTGCTGTGGGGGCATAAATTCAGTTGATAATATTATTAAAAATAAAAGCTATAGAAATACGTATTTTTTTAATGGAGATCCAATTTAAATTTTTTTTTATCC
Organism: Pissodes strobi; assembly: GCA_016904865.1. NCBI lineage: Eukaryota > Metazoa > Arthropoda > Insecta > Coleoptera > Curculionidae > Pissodes > Pissodes strobi. The sequence continues at coordinate 240,195 of MU182093.1, forward strand.
GTGCAACTTCATCTAAAATAAGGGGTGGATTACTTAATACCGTACTTAAAATTTCATTCAGATTTAAGCACGTTTAGTTCTTGTATGGTGGAGTAAGATATGCAGCCATTATTTAATTTTCCTCAATGGCGATTAATTATTCTTAACTACGTCTGTAATTTTGTTAAATACAGCTAAACAACGTTTAATAATTATATATGCTATTAAACATTTATATAGATTCCAAAAATTTTGATATAATAATTCTTTGAAAAAATCCGAAAATCATATCCAAAGTTGTCCAAAAATGGACATAATTTTGGTCAAATTTTCGAAGAAGAAATGAAATTTTTCATGCAAATCTCCGAAGTAACAAACAGAAATTTTCATATTCATACAAATTTAGCTTGAAATAATGAATATTTTGGTCAAAAACAGACTGCATTATGCCATACTAATTTGTATTGAGTTTCAGAAGAATACATCTTACTCATCTTAGGCTTTTTTGATATTTAAAAAAATAATAATACTTGAAGCACTGTTTCTTGAAAATGAATCCATTTAGGATTTACGTTTATATACGCATTTTCTATTAGAAATAATTCTGGCTAGGTTGAAGGACCCTAATTAATTCAATAAAAAAGCATCCAGTAATCAATTAAATAATAATTTTTCTACGTATATAATCGTCATCCTGTACATGAGTCATTAATCTGTACTTTTGTATGAAATAAAAATAACTTTTCTTTATTGGATCTGAATAAAAAGATTGAAATAAAGAGGTTAGGGCGACCGATGCCGGTTTTAAAATTAGACCAAACATGTATGGTCGGTCTTTCACCAGACATTTTAACGCTCGAAATCTTGTGGCGAATGGAATTTCACTTTAAAGCTAGGAAACGGCAAAGTCGAAGGGCTAACCATCGACAAAAAGATGTACAATAACACTTTTTTGCCATCAAACCGATATATTTTTTAACGTTTTCGAACTTCTCCTGATTTTTTTTTGAACTTTATTGATTTGTAGTTACAATAAACTGTTTTAATGGTTTAGGTACTCTTCTGGAATCGATAAGTACCTACTTATTAATTTCTTTTAGTGCGCAACAATTGCCATTCAAGAGGGCGCCGAATTCATGTTTTTTAAACGATTTTAACGAATTTTGGGTAAAAATGGGCGTGGCACCCCCCAAACTTTCCGCCTTCGGCGGTTAAGCCTCCGGCGGCACCTGCAGCGGGCACCCCCCTATGCGTCTGAAAAAAACCTACATAAATTGCGCACTGCCTATTTAAAACCTCACGAGCCGCCACTGCCCCAAAGCTGAAATATGGCAGTCGTTTTAGCCTAAGCTTCGCAACTACCAAGAGAGAATTACTTAAATAAATTCGAAATTAATTTGATTAAGTTGATTTGAATTTAATTAATCCGAACAAATGAGAAATAAAATAACAACCGTGAATTAATTTAATAATTAGAGAATTAATTTAATAAGAAAAGGCAAGTAAGTAGGCCAGTATTAAAAATTAAAAAATGTACGCCAAAAAAAACTAATTATTAACGACAAAGTCAAGATTAAACTGTAGTATCTATAGCAAGTCAATGAAGCCGAAACATTTCAAACATAGAGCACGAATGAACTAAATCAAAGTACCCACCTTCTTTAATCGTCCTGATTTCTTCGTATCCAGGTAATCCAGGAATAATTAAATAACATAGGCAAATTCAGTAAATAGGAACACAGGAAAATTCAGTAAATAGAAAGTTGATTTATTACACAATGCAAAACACAGAACAATCAGATGACGATTTTTCCGATATTCTAGACTGCTATACTAAATATTACGACTAGAACTGTCTACTGTTAATAGTCAGAAATTTTACTCAGTTACTTGAGGCATAATGGTAAATAAAAGATAATAAAAAAAACAATTATTAATTGAACTATCTCGCTCAATTAAAAGCCGATATCATTATATATCATGGATAGAACAAAAACTTCCAATAATAATTAGGTTCCTTGGTTCACTCGAACATGATCACCTTGTGGTGGCTAACGAGATTCAAAGAGAAATATTACGCGATATAACCGGTGCTGGAAACAAATGAACTAATTAAAAATATAAATTCTTACTTTAGAAAATCACAGTTCAAGTAACATAAATAAAAGACCTTATTCGATTATTATTTAGGCGCGCAAACCATGGTCTGACGTCACAGTACCGCTCTACAAACTAATTATGTTTATACTTAAACTAGGTACGCCAATAATAAATGATACCTTGGGGCAGTCGACTAAAATTAAATCAGTAGATTGGGCGCTGTCTTCGTTAATCAATTATTAACCAGACTCTATCTGACCATAAAGGCACTCTTCTTAGAGACTAGAAAACTAGACCAGGAACTAGGCAACACAACGCCAAATCTACCGAAAGGAAGCGAGAGTTCCCTAATACAGGTACCCAAACAAATCGATATTCGGAAAAATACTTCCCGTTACTCGTCGCACATTTCGTGAAATTATACCCGAATATTTTAATAAACTACGAGCTTGTTTCGGCCAGTTAAAAATGTTAAAAGGATCGACTGATAAGAATAAAGCAAGCTGAATCTAGATTTTGATTTACAAGAATAAAATAAGTTAAATTTTAAATTTCGACTTATTAATTAGAGCAAAGAAAATGATCTTAATTAGCAAAAAAAAAGAATTTAATTAAAGCTTAATTCTTGAGCAAAGACAATTACGGTTGGCGTAAATCTCGGGTTTATTAACCAGAGTAACGAATAATACGGTTAGGCGTCAACAATTGAAGATAGAAAAGGGAGAATAGGGTAGAAACAAATACTAGTAATAAAGATAAGGTAGCTCACATTCAGTTGGTGGCTTCTCGGCTGTTTTCCAGGTGGAAAGGGAAAAACCATATACTTCATCCGACGAAGGACTCTAACGGTGTTCTGAACGAGTCACAATCCAGAGACCAGACTGGCGTGGCCTAATGACTGAGCTTTAAGGGCTAGTAAACGAAACTCTGTCGGTTAAGTACCCCGACGGACGGTCACCCCTACGGTTGAAGTGTACCCCTACAGTCTCAGTGTACCCCTACGGTGGAGCGAGTTCCAGGCACTAACGAACAAAACTAACCAACGTAAGCAAAATAAGGCCTGAGACTATAAATTAATCGGTAAGAACAATCCCATGAGGTAAAGCAAAAAAAATCCAAGGCGCCCACTGCCTTAAACGGCAAGCCAACGTAGAGTGATTTCCTTCAAAAACTCCGGAAGCAGATGCTTCCTTCCAGTATTCCCACTACAACTACGCATGGCCAATAAGAGTATAGTCACCCGTCACGTGGCCACGAGCTGTCATGGCCAATAATTGATCTAGAGCGATTCCGAAAGGAAAACGCAGAACTTTGATGTACCAAAGCCCATCTTAAATAATTGCTCGACCTAGCCAAAAGGAAATAACCATTCGACGCACCATTCATTAGGGAAACATACAAAGGTAAATCACAATTTCCGCGACGTCAACACAAAAGAAAGAAAGCCTACACGGCACGCACGTTCAGAAGTTGGTACCACAAACCGCTACAGAAAACTACTCTAAAGACAACCCAGACGATCCTAATTTTGAATTTCCGGTAGAAGGCAACTGCCATTCACTTCCAGCACTGCATTCACCGGTCGGTAGAGGGCATTACAGCGAGTGATAGTAAATAATAAAATGAACTGCACCAGTTTGTCAAGAATAACCCCATAATATATATTCTTACGTGACTATAAGGAACAAACATCTATTTTGGCGGGTCCGCCATTTAGTCAAGAAGAACTCTTACCTAAACCTTCAGAGTTAACTTGATGCTGAGGAAAGCCGCACGTTACACATTACTCCGGACCTGAATGGATTTATGTTTGCAATTATAAACCTTACAGCTGTGTTTGATGGATTTTATTGGTTTCATTGCTATAAGTTATTGGGTTGTATTCTTATCGTTTTGGAGTTTTTAGTCGGTGTCTAATATTTCTGAATATGCTTGGTCCAAAGATTGGGCATTAACGAATAAAATTTTTACGGCACTAGCCATTTCGTTTACTTAAAAAAACACTAATTCTATGTGACACTACACTTCACTACGTAAACAGCGTGAAATACACGACCTTTACAAAGAGGTAGGCTAATCGGTACCAATCGAAAATGGAGCTACAACAAAGCGTCCACTCACTCCCTCCTTCACTTATCTTACGACAGACACGGACTAGGTTCGGGGCTTGACTGAAAGCAATTAAACAAAGTAATAAAAAGTTTAAATTTAAGGCCCTGGCGAACCCTCTAATATGACTATTCTTGGTATAATTTTTGCTATTAGTAACATGCACACGCAAGAAATGCAGCTATATAAAAATTTAGAACGTTGCAATTTTCAACTTCTCTTCTAACATTAGTGAGTCTGGCGGACCTACTAAATATGAAGGGATTGAAAGAAAAATTAGTATGGATAATATGTAACCCTAAAGGAATCTTTTTGTAACTATTACATCAAAGGAATGAAAGAAAAATCACCTAATGTACAGCCATGTTTGCCTCCTGACCAACAAATTCAGATCTGAAACGCTTCAATCAGTTCAGCAACAGATATATTTGCGGCGACTTCAAAAAGGCTGGCTGACGGATTTTATAAATATAGTTTAGATTATTAAATAACTATGGTTAAAACGTTGTAAATAGTTGATTTCTGGGGTATAATTAATTTATAACCATAAAATTATTTTAATTGCTTTATTAAAATGATATATATTTTACTTTTTTGGAGGAGCATTCTTTAAAGTTAATTTAATTTTTAAATAGATAATAATCTGTACCGTCAACTGTAGAAACTGTTTAGGTTAAGGATCCCGCCTATCTCCCTTAAGCTAGGGACTAGTTTGTATTTTTTAGAACGTTAATCAAGTATGAATCAACCGAGGTAGCATTCCCCTTTAATGATATAATGGTGTGAAAGAAACCCGGCCGATCGAAAGATATTAGGCTTTAAATCTCAATTAATTTAATTCAATGCATCCTTTATGGCAGCTAATGGTGCCTACACAATGATATACAATGCTCGCGCCCATATACATGATTATAAAAGTTTAATGGCAAAATGCCTATAAATTCAAAAAGATAATTTATATTAAGCTTTTGATTGAATTTTATTAATTCTTAATTAAACTCTCTCACCATGCCAAACCGATATTATGTCTTTTATAAACTTTTTTATTATCATTTTGTTTTTGTAAGTCATTTAGGGAATGTTCGCAAACTAAAAATATATATATTTTGCTTGATACTAAAGTGCTTCTAAATGAAAAAAGGATAGAAAAAGTTGAGAATTAAATTTGCTATTTATTGCTTTTATTCTTACTAAACGACGCGACGCTCTTAATATTAGATAGCAATGAAACACCTTGTATATCACGCAAATTTTAATCCAAAAGGAATCATGAAGAGCGTAACAGAGCGCTTTCGGCCGTAGCCATCATCAGTGTTACTTGTCAGTAGACAAAGGACATATCCATGGATCAAACACAACAAAAATCGACAATGATCACAATTACATATCACACATTGTGCGTCACATTATGAGAAATGGTTCACATAATTTAGATTAAAATAAAAGTTAAAATATATGAAAGAACAGCAAAAGCATGGTACAAAGACTCGTGCTTTTGGAGGACACATTAATGTGTCGATTTTTGTTGTGTTTGATCCATGGATATGTCCTTTGTCTACTGACAAGTATCACTGATGATGGCTACGGCCGAAAGCGCTCTGTTACGCTCTTCATGATTCCTTTTGGATTAAAATTTGCATGATATACAAGGTGTTTCATTGCTATGTTTCGTACATGCACACAGCCTTTACCGTTCACTTAATATTAGACGCTAAACATAATTAAATATTTATTTACAGGGTGAACACTTGCAATGCACAAGCTCGTTACTTTTAGAATGTGGTATAAAATTTCAATATAAAAAAGCATATATAGGGTCTTACTTTGGCACTTGTCTTGTTCAACCTTCTAGTGAAGATTTTTTTAATTTTTCGTAAAATTACCCATGTATCCAAACTATAATAATTAATAATGTCATCGCTTTCACTTAGAATATATAATATATTTATAGTAGATATACCAATTATTTTAATGATTCTAAATTTTGTATGCAGTTTTTTTTTGTATCATATAGTATCATGTATCAAAAATTAACAGTTTTCGAAATATTGATGGTTTTAGAATTACGAAATAAACTGCTTACCTATTTAGATACCTGCTGCTACCTGAAGATAAAGGTTTATTTTTCAAAGCCTAAGTATGGCATTGATGTTTGAATTATAATTTACTGATTCATCTTTGTTTTCTGCTAATATACGGGGTGTTTCTCAAAAGTGGCTCACCCCTATAACTTTTTTGTCTTTAGAGATAAACGAGTGAAATTCGGTGTGTAGGTATAGTATATAAATATGTATTTTTTGACGTATTCGATTGTTTTCTGTCACTTCAGGTATCACCGTAAGTAACCCTTACTTTCTTATATTAAATGGGACATCCTATATATTTTTACCATACCTACTTACCGAATATCACTTGTTAATCTCTAAAAACAAAAAAGTTATAGGGGTGAGTCACTTTTGAGAAACACCCGGTATAACAAAATTACCTATCTGATTTGTTGAAGGTTTCAAAATGTCAAGCTTTATTTCAAGAACGATAACAACGCTACAGAAACACGAAAACAGGGAGGGAGAATGTTCAGAATGAACAGAGTATCATCTGTACCAACTATAATTAATACGAGGAAGTGATTGCAAGAAACATCTCAAGTAAATAAGAAAAAGACAAAACAAAGAAACGAACAAAGGGATCTTGTTATATTACTTTATTTCAAGAAAATCTACCAGAGGCTGTATCAGGGATGTAAGGTATGAACCATGAAGCAAGAGAGTTAGTTATGGATCAGTTCAGAGAACTTTAAATCAATACAAATATCACGATTTTAAAATTAGGTTATTTCAACAAATAAACGATGAACAACAAAGAAGAACCACCTGAATTTGTTTAGATTATAAGAGGAAGTTTTACTCAAGATTTTTGTGTACCGATGAGGCGATATTTACCACTGCCGGTATTTATAATAGGAAAAACTGTCATATTTGGTGCGATGGAAACCTACAAGCTATTGAACCAATTGCTTTTCAAGAACGTTCCTCAATACAAGTTTGGTGCGGCATTTTGTAGCATAAGGTCCGGTTTTTACTCGCGGCACCTAAATAGGTCAAGATATCTGGAACTTTTGAAAAATGCAATTGAACACTTTATGGATGAACTACCCCTTCAAACTCGGCAAAATATAATTTGTCTACAATATTCTGGCAGCAAGAAACTTTCTTCCTTACAATTATCAAGTGTGGATGGGTACATATGGATCAATCAATATACCGCGAACCCCCAGGTCTAATGCCGATTGGCTATTTGAAAAATACAGTCAACAGAGAAAGAAGTAACAATATTGAAGAAATTCAGAGAAAAATTATCGAAAAGACAGGAAGTTAAATTTTGTTATGGTAGTGGCACACACACTAAATGGAGATCCTATGGCACTCGACAACCGGTGTGTGTGCGAAGATGTGTGTGTTTTTGAGTAGCTGTAGGTTGTAATTTGGAGAAAACAGATGTCCTGGGAGTGAGTTCCACAGTGATGCAGTGCGCCAGATAAAGGAGTCCTTGTAAAGCGATGTTCTAGATGTTCCAGTTGTGCGATGAACGGTTATGCTCTTGCCGTCTGTCGTGACTGTCCGAAAGGCGTTGCTACGGGCGGGATGAGGCGGGCCAAATCCTGGGAACATCTGCCGTGAAAATATATGTAAAACAGGGAGATCTAGGCCACACGTCTGCGGTATTCCAGACTATCCAGATCCCGGATCAACTCCAGGTCGCCGACGAGTCGCACAGCTCTCTTCTGAATGGAATCCAGCAGCTTTAGGGTATGCTTAGGTGCGGCACCCCAGATGAGTGAACAATATTCTAAGCACGGTCTTATTTGCGCTTTGTAGAGCAAGAGCAGCTGCTGCGGTGTATACAGTCTTTTGTAGCGAAACCAAGCCTCTGCGAAGGTGAGTTTGCGATGTCAGCGACGTGGTCGTGCCAGGACATATTGCTGTTGACCGAGATACCCAGTAGCCCGATTGACGAGGTTGAAGGAATGGTCGACCCTGCCATAATGATGTCAGGGCCCGCCGTATTGGCTTTCTTGGTAAACGTGGATGCTTGAGTTTTTGCTGCATTGAACTGGGCCAAATTCCTGTCGCCCCAAGTTCATACTTTCTCCAGATCTCAGAGACGCTGGCAGTCCGAAGGAATGCAGTTTGTTGAGCAAACCCTCATGCCAAAGTCTTTCGAATGCCTTCGAAATATCCAACGCAATCACTCGAGATTCTCCGTAGTTCTCAATTGCCCTGCTTCGTATATGAGTGACATAGGCCAATGTATCTCCTGTCGATCTCTATTTGCGAAAGCCGTATTGGTTATCGCTAATTTTTCTGTTCATCTCGAGGTACTTGAGTTGCTGATTGACTACAAGTTCCATGACTTTGGAGATTATTGTAAGTACGACAATTGGGCGATAGTTTGAGGGTGTGGTTTTCTTGCCTTCTTTGGAACAGGTTGCACTCGAGCGACTTTCCAAAAAGATGGGTAAATCCCTTTTTGGCAAGACAGAGAAAAAAGTCTAGAATAATGGGTGTTAGTTCGTTGGCGTAGTTCTTTAACACGATGGCAGGTATTCCGTCCGGTCCTGATTCCTTTTGTGTATCTAGTTCTTTGAGGATTTTACGAATATCACGGTGATGAAACTTTACTTTTGCCATGATAATGTTGACGTTGGATATGGTGGGGAGAGCCTTGCCTTGGGGGACGTTTAAGGTAGACTGCGAGGAAAATATTTAAGCGAGCATGTTTGTTTTTTCCTTAGCTGTAGTTACCGGGACGCCGCCGCTCCCACGTGTTCGTCTGTGAAGAGTGAGAGAGACGTTTTTTTTTTATGTTATTAATTACTGTCTTTGCTTCCAACCGGAAATTCCTGGAGTCACTGGGGCAGTGCAAAAGTTTATTTCTGATCCTTTGGTTGTGTTTCTTCTTAGTTTCATCAATCTCACGTTTGCATTTGTTTTTCGCTTCTGCAAAATAATTGTGTCTTGCAGCGGTCTGATTTTGCGGTTTCCTACCTACAGCTTTATCTCATCTTCTGTCGAACCAAGGCTTTCCTTTTGATCAAAATGAGAACGAAACAATTAGAAATACACTGGAACGCTAGAAAAGAATTTATGAAACATGTGACGAGGTTAAGGGTGGCATGCAGAGTATTCAATTTAGGCTAAAAATTATATATTATTTATTTTCTTGTTTATGGTTGATATAAGTTTTAATTACCTAGTATGCTATTTCCGAATTTAGTAAACAGAATTTAAAAACTATATATTATAGCTCATTTTATAACATGTAAGCAGAAAATAAAATTGAATCAGGAACACATCATGGTATGCCATTTGAAAAATAAACCTTTCCAAATAGCAGCAGATATCTAAATATAAGCAGAAAATCATAGCATTTCGTAATTCTAAAGTCTTCAATATTTCAAAAACCGTTATTGAATATGATATGTTATACAAAAATTTGCGAAATTAAATAGAAAACTCATAATCTTTAAAAAATTTGGTATATTACATTGTAAAACCAAATGAAATCAAACAACTTTTGTTCGG
>MU182093.1:263227-280172 GCA_016904865.1 Pissodes strobi
TTAGTAAGTACCGAAACCGAAACAGCATTGTGACGGCATGAGATTCATTCTTAATGATCGCTCGTCTTAATTGTGACTCGTAGTAATCTAGGTACGTTTTATTTAGTTTTCTCTGTTTGTGGGTTCTTACGTCCCATTTACATCGTTCAGTTAGTTTTTGTAAAATTTTATAATACTTCAGATTGTTCAACTTCCTGTCAGTGTAATTGCATGATTGTTTGTAAATTTTTCAACTTTATCCTGTTAGACAGATAATTATTTTTAATTCTAGTTGTGTAGTAATTTACGTTTATATATGTATTCTAATGATCGTCCTTTGATTTTTAGCCCTGAGGATGACACTGATCGGTGTCGAAACGTTGGCGTTTTGATTTGAATATTTAATAAATATTGTCCAAGTAAGCTGAGATTTCCTTCAACCTAAACAACTGATTCAGGACGGGAAACTGGCAGTCAAAAATGAAACAGTTTAACGTGTGTAACATCTCACAGGTTTCTCAGCTGCCTGTTAAATGACAAATGAGATTTAAGCTCTGAGATGAGTAGAATAGAGCAGGCCTGACAAGCTTTTATAAACATGCGAAAGGTTTTGATCAGCAGACACTTAAGGTTCCCCCTAGTATCCGATTGCTACGTTGCTATGTCTTTAGCATCCTTTCCTATGGTATCGAGGCTTGGACACTTACGGATGCGATGTGCAAAAGGCTGGAAGCTTTTGATATGTGGCCGTAGCGTAGGATGCTTAGAATTCCCTGGACAGACAGGGTTACAAACGTGGAGGTGCTTCATCGACTAAGCTAAGCAAGAAAAGGGAAGTTGTAAACATCATTAAGCGACGAAAAATGGAGTACTTTGGTCATGTCATGCGTAATGACAAATATAGGTTATTGCACGTTATTGTTCAAGGGAAGATAGAGGGTAAACGTGGCCCAGGACGCCAGCGCCGCAGAACATCTTGGCTGAAAAATTTACGCCAGTGGTATAGACAGAGCACTGACTCAGGATGGCTGCCGATAAGGTCCAGGTCATGCCTTTGATCGCCAACGCTCTAGGAGGGCAGGGCACTTGAAGAAGAAGATTCGTGCATTTTTACGCTTGCAGTAGCGTTATATGTCGGATTAAGGTAGTGCATTTAAAATCTATTCTGCTTTCTGTATGCGGGAATTTGCATTGCCACTTTCTTAATACTGGTCGATAAAGTTACCATATTATCGCTCTGCAAACAGAGTTTTCCATCTAAGTACCACTATTTTTGCTCCTAAGTACCTAGTTTCTTATTTTAGTGGCAGTAGGAGCTATTCAACTAACGCATGTAACAATATTTCATTAATATTTGCAACCGTTTGCTAAATTTATATTGTGGCATGTTTAAAGGATACAGTCTATATATCCAATCTTGGGTTAGACATATATAGCCTATAAAATGCCGCGTCTTCAGACCCTTACGTGAGACCTTTTCACCATTATTTTTTTCAGCATCTACAACATAGAGTTCGTTTCGCTGTTTCAAAATCGCATTCATTTTGCTCGTTCTTTAAAAATTTAAACACGGAGCGTCGCGTCGGTCGAGCCGAACTCGAGCTATAACTGACTCGAAACATGGCCGATAATTAAAATAACTGTATAACGTTCCAATTTGTTACCAGATCATTTGCTTTTTTATTCTGCTATTCCGAAAAATGAATTAGGTACGTACAGTTTTGGAATAATTTTTTCTTGATATTTTTAATTGCGTTCGTTTCACTTTATATAAAGAAGGAAGATACCATCTTTAGTCTTAAAATATGTTCTCTTGTAGTCGATAATTAGATTCTTAATACATAAATATATAATTTCCTGATGAGTATACATTTTGGTTTTTGTCATTTTTTTACTGGTGTATTTGCATTTTAAGGGGCTCGTTTTTTTTAAATAATTTCCTTCTTTCTTAATCTCGCTTTGTGAATCCAGGAGTCAAAAATCACGAAATTACAAACACTGTCTTTTTATTAAAAAAGTTATACGTTCTCTATTGTAAAGGAGTTGAGTGTAATATAAGTTGGAATGGCGTTCAGCAATGTTAATTTGTCCCTTTCGCGGCTAACAGAAGATTCGAGACACAATTGGATGTGATTTAATAAAGGTTTACAAAAGAATGTTTAAATTGTAATGTTGGGCTTTTGACGTAGATATTGGTCCCACCCTGCTGCTTATCTGTCATTGAAAGTATAATGTAATACAGGGCTGGAATAAGCAGCAGATGTTTCAGAAAAATGTGATTTAAATATTATTAACATTTTGTGCAGGCAAACTTATCTTATTAAAATAGGATTATTATTTTTATTTAGTGAAGAGGACTTGAACTTGATAGACCATTTGCTAATGAGGAGAAGTAAATGAGGTTAATTTATAGTTTATGTGAAATGTCGTACATTCCCTGCTCCAACTTTACATTGATATTTATTGATACCAAGTATTGTCAAATATATGGGAGCCTGCCCTGCCATATGAAATTGTTTAAATTGAATCAAAATCCAAATAGTTGCCGTATGATGTTCAGTTACCATTGGCGCTTCAGTGTAAATATAATTTTATATATCTACATTAACTTACAACAAACTCCAGTCATTTCAATTATTCAAGATGATTTTCTCCTCATATAGACATCGTGAATACAACGAGAATTGTTATCAGTTTAGGTGAAGGTGGTTAAATCTTCGGAAAATCGCTATGGGGGAGGGTGGAGGGGCAGCACCCAGTATTACTGTTCAAATTACTGTATCAATATGCATTATACAGCACAAAAGGACAAAAAAAAATCAGCAAACGAAGCGGCAAATTTAATGGAATATCTAAGAAATAATCCGTTTGAAACTGCAGTCCCTGCGGGTGCATAGAAGACAATTTTCGATTTTTACGAGACTTCGCAGCATCGCATATAGGAATGCTCTGAATTAAGAAACGCAACGTCCACAAGGGGTAAATAATTGGGTTTTCTGTGCAGTATTTACTGGAAGATAAATTGTTTGCCAGAATGATATATTCACCAACAAAGAGTGTTTAAGTCCACTTAAAATGGACGAATTGCTGCATGTATACAGGGAGGAACACATTAATTAGATGCTCATAATTGTTATCTCGTAAATGGTAGTAGTTATACGGCGGTTTAAATTGTGCCAAAGTTGCGAATTTTAAAAATAAGTACGCCATCTTTCACCAACTATCTTATAAGCAATATAAAAACCGACAATTTACTAAAATCTCAAATACAAAATTTTACGGATATCTTTCGAACTATTCGAAATTTTCGAAATTTCTAATCAAAAATACGCAACTTTGATACAATTTAAACTGCCTATTTAAGAGATCACATTGGTGAATCTCAAATTTGTTCCACCAAATTTCCGATATCATGCACATTATTCGTTAATTAAAAAAGCAAACTAGTGGCGGGGTTTTCGTAAAGGTCGTAGGTTGGATATTGTGTGCAGGATTGTGCTGGAACATTGATGAAATAAATAATGATTCTTATTTCTAAATCTTGGAAACTGTGTTATTTTATTATCGAACGAAATATTATTATATTCCAACAGAATAATAACCTCGTTTATACTGCTAGGATAATGATAAACTGCTTTGAACTAGGGCTCGGAATTTTTAAAATATACGTATTCGAATAGTCGTTTGGTATTTTATGCGAGTAATTCGAATGATCGAATAATTCGAATATCTTATTTGAATAGTCGAATATTCAAATAGTCGAATATTTGAATTGTCGAATTTTTTAACTAACAAAAAAATCGCATTTCGAATATTCGAATATTTGAATGATTCGAATACAATACAATACATGCCCGAATCGAACTACTTTATTTTAAAACAAGGGACATGTTAATATGTATATCTACGTACATACACGGATAGAGGGCCCAAAAGTTAGAGGACAAATATGGACTAAAAATGTCGTTTTTCGACAAAAGGTCAATCTTGATAAAAGTTTCTGCTTCCCGCAAAAATAGTAAAATATGGTCTACGAAGCGATTTTGGATTCTTTTTATACAGAGTGCTAAAAAACTACGAAAACATGACTTTCATCATCAAAATATATTTGAATTTTTTTTTACGACCCTTCCCAATTTAAAGAGGTGTAATTTAAATTACGAACAAAAAAAGACTTATATCTTTTTTTGTTCGATAAACAGTCTCACATTTAAATATTTGAATAGTCGAATAGTTAAATAGTGGAATATTCGACTAGTCGAACATACGAATTGTCGATTTTTTTAACCAAAAAACAGTTCGAATTTAGAATAGGCGAATATTCGAATTATTCGAATACACTTCCGATCCCTACTTTGAACGAGATAAGGTAATGTGTTTGCCTTGGTGCCAAAGGGCCATGATTTTCACACAGCGATTTAACGGTAGAAAAAAATGTATTTCAGGATGTTTTGTGGAAGACAATAGAATAAAAGATAACAAAAATTTTGGATAAACTAACCTTAAATTGTTTCAATCTTCATAAAGATCACAACGTAATGATATCTAACTGGACAGCTATTTAATTTAATCTTATATGACAATATAATATATATTTGTAATTTTAAAGCACTATCGATAACGGCACTATTAATATTTAATAAGTCATTAATTATTAATTTTGGCAGCTATTAAATACAATGTTGGCATATGCGCTGTTTAATTGATTTAAATTATTAATTATATGTGCTTAAATGAGTCATGTTTTGTCAAATCCCTCAACTTCTCTATTTGAATTATTAATATGTTGTACTATATTATTTCAAATTTTTATTTAAGTTACTTATTTTAATTCCACGATGTAGGTATGTCTATACATTGATCTTTTTCTTTGACTTGCTGTTCTCTCGATATCCTTTTGACGACATGAACGTATCAAGAGAGTCTTAAATTAGTTTAGTAAAAACTCCCTACCTAAATGTCACTTAGCCCCACTTTCAAATATCAAATATTACTACTTTCTTGGGTTCGTTCTCTCATAGAAAAATTCTGTCAGGAGAAGACTTTACATGAAAATATTATTTTTTTGACGAAAAATGTAATTTTTAAGTATTTTATGTATTATAGTAGTTTGTACATTGGCTGCTAGGTGCTGTTAATACTATGAATCAGGGATAAAATGTGAATCATATTTATGTCGAAAAACTGATTATAAAATTTGGAGATCCAGGGTCAATAGCAAACTAGAAAAAAAACTGAACGAAGAATACTGTACTTCAAGTGAAAGTGGCATTTTGCAATGAATCGTACAATGTGGCTACTCCAAGCTGCAGCTGCAACATGTATTTCCCATGGTACTATATACCGCATAGTATTGAAACTGAATCGCATTCACTCCTATGAGATACAGCATTTTCGTGGAGACAACCTTGATAGAAGAATTCGGTCTTGATTCAAAATACCCGGTAATTTAAAACAAAATATTATTTCATATACAGTGTATAACTAAAATATGCATCGCTCGACATATCTGGCAAACCGTTTATTTGTTTTTTACAAAATTGTGTAGACTTAGGTATGAAACTCCGCACTGTTGCCAACTTTACAGTTTTTCTGAAATCGAGAGGTAATTAATTTTCATCGATTTTTCTAGATTCTCTTTCTAAGCAAAATTTTTGAGGTGGCTGCACAAGAAGTAATCGAAGAGTGAGAAGTCCGGAGAATGAGCAGACATCAATTGAACCTCTACGTCCAATTCATCTTCCAAAAAAATATCATCGAGATATTGTCGGACAATACGGGCATAGTGCAGTGGAACACCATCCTGCTGAAACCATATTTCATCATTTGGTGCTTGATTATTGCCTAAAATATTGTTCAAGTAATCAGTACAACAGGCAAAGTAATGTAACATGACGGATTACTCAACAAACTGCCGTCCTTCGGACTGCTGGCGTCTCTCTGCACGTTGCAGTTGATGGACACATCTCAGAGACATTCACCATTAATGCGAGAGTGCCTCAGGGCGCAATATTTTCACCAACTCTGTTCCTCATCTATATTATCAATTTGGATCAGAAACGCATTTACCAGCGACTGAGACTTATCACCGCAGACAGGAGCAGATTATAACAATTAATTAAGATCTGGAGAAAGTTCGAACCTGGGGCAGGACAGGAATTTGGTCCAATTCAATACAGTAAAAACCCAAGCAGCCACGTTTACCAAGAAAGCCAATACGGCGGGCCCTGACATCATTATGGCAGGATCGACCATTCCTTCATCCTCGTCAATCGGACTACTGGGTGTCTCGGTCAACAGCAATATGTCCTGACATGACCCCGTTGCTAACATGACAAAATCAGCCTCGCAGAAGCTTGGTGCACTATTTCGCAACAAAAAACAGTATACATCGCAGTAGCTTCTCTTGTTTTGTAAAGCGCAAATAAGACCGTGCTTAGAATATTGCTCACACATCTGGGGTGCCGCACCTAAGCACACCTTAAAGCTGCTGGATTCCATTCAGAAGAGAGCTGTGCGTCTCGTCGGCGACCCTGAGTTGACTCAGGATCTCGATAGTCGGGAATGCCGCAGATATGTGGCCGAGATATCCCTGTTTTACAGATATTTTCACGGCAGATGTTCCCAGGATTTGGCCCGCATCATCCCATTCCCAGCAACGCCTGTCAGACAGTCGCGACAGACGGCAACACCTATAGAACGTCGCTTTGCAAGCACTCCTTTGTCCGGCGGACTACATCACTGTGGAACTCACTCCGAGGACATCTTTTCCCCCCTAATTACAACCTACAACTATTCAAGAACCGTGTCAATCAGCATCTTCGCACACACACCATTAGTCGAGTGCCATGGGATCTCCCTTTAGTGTGTGTGCCACTGCCACAAAAACCTACTTACGATTATTTGAATCCAGATGGGGATTTTCCCTGGGTCCAATAGCGACAATTATGCCTGTTAACTTTTCCATTTAAAAAATGTTGAATCGTCAGAGAAAGTTTCTTATTTACAAAATCTAGATTAGCCTTGCAACGTTCCATCATGGCTTTCATCTTTTGAAAGCTCTTGCACCAGTTTTATTTTATATAGATGATACGAACATGTGTCCTCTTGCCAACGTTCTGGTAGAAAGGTAGGGATTTTTCTGTATACTCAATAAAATCTCAAAACCACTAACCATCTGCTACGCTTTTAGGCCGACCAGAGTGTGTAGCATTTTTTACTTTTTTAGTTTCACGAAAATGTTTTAAAAATCTACTTGCAGTAGATCTAGTTAACGGATTTCTGTCATTAAAAAAAAGGTATTCAATATTTTAAGTGCAGTTCGAAGATCTAATAAAATACAGGGTGTTTTACTAAAAAAAAATTGAAAGTTCCTGCCGATTTCAGAAAAACGGTAAACTTGGCATCAGGAATGCGCAATTCATCGATCGATCGGGCGTAATATGGTACCTAACTGTACCAGCGTTCCATATTTTAGTTATAAACTGTATGTTTCCAAATAGTTTTATTAATAATACATGTCGGTGTCGGATGAAAATCTTTTGTATTTTCGAGATTATTCGCACTGAAACTTTATGCTTATACTATGGACAAATGCCACCATATTTAGGCATAGTCACATTTTGTCAAGATAACGTTTGATTACTACTTATTTTCGACTACGTTCTGGATATATTGTTGTGAGTGGCTAATTTTTTTACTCCTAAAATTCTTATTTTAGAATTTTGTACTTGTGTGGCTCTTTGTTCTCTCTCCCCTACAACAACATCGGTCATAACCATTAATTCTTTGTTCAAACAATGCCGATATTTTTAGATATTAATTACATTTTAAAATCACTGTAATTATACGTTCGTTTTCAGGACAGGATGCACGCAACAAATTCAAATTGTTAGATTCGTAATCGCTACTGATAAAAAAAAGGACATTTGATATAATCCGGCACTGAAATCCACACAACGCCTCCTATACTCTCAAACACCCTTTATAATCGAAATGCTTTCTTCTCGCGTATTATATAGATACGGAGTTTAATTAAATTTTCCTTTAGAACACGTTTCTTTGTGCTACATTACATGGCCTATAGACAAGATTTGATCTTGTTTATTTTTGCAAGTCTAACAAGATGTTGTGTTAAATTAATTCTCTGTCATTGTTACATTTGCGTTTATTTGGATAATAAATTTTAATGACAATGACGAAAAGTTCATTGCATGTGGATTTAATTTGTAACAAGCACAGATAGGTGGGTACGAAATTGTATTGGGTGGAATACAGATTATTGTAATTCTATATTTACAATTGAATACCATTGCGCTCTTCCACAAGAATATCTTAACAATAACAACGTAAGTACGTTATTGGAAATGAATACCAATCATATGAATTAAAAGGAGTTCATGTAAAATTGTTTTTCAGTATATTTGGATCTTATGCTGACGAAATCTACACATCTAAATATATACGATATGTTGGACGGGAGCAATAATGTTACAAAATAAATACCAAATGGGTCATATTATCATAATAGATGCTTTGTTAGGTTTAATGGTCAGTATTTTTAATCCCTTATTACACATAAAACTCCCCATAACTGTGAAATAACTGCTATTTGATATACAATGTATTGAAGCTGTAAATTATAATTTGATGTGTTCTATTTCAGTTGTTGAGTAAAAACTTTCTTTAGCGTTATTTAATACTTTACAAAGCCAACTTTCCTCTAAAACGTTGAGTAGGTATTTTCGTGAATCAATACATATTTTAATTTAATTTACACTTGGTTATATTTGTTAAAATACCTTACTTTAAATACACCTCTTTTTATAACTATATATTAATAATAAATAAAAAAACAGAAGAGAATTATTTAAAAAATCTCAATTATCGACATTTTCTTTTATCTTCAGAAAGATTAAATAAGTGGAGAATAAACATATTATGATTGGCATTATAAGATCCTTTACACAAATAGTGCACTATATAAAAATCGGCCTTTCCTATTGGTCGATCCGCATGGCCCGCCGCTCGCTTCGCTCGCTACGGGGGCTCAAGAAAAGAAAACTAACCAGGTGCTAACCCAAACTAACCCAAGACATACCCAAAATCAAGAAAAAACTGTTTTGAAACATAATCTTAAAAAAAATAAAAAATAGCAACGGGGTTCGAACCTAGGTCGTCCAGGTGAGACCCAGCTGTATAAACCTCTACACCACGAGAGCTCTTGACAGAAATCGATTGCACCACGCAGACATATCGTAATACGAGATGGATCGACCAATAGGAGAGGTCGATTTTTACATAGTGCACTATTTGTGTAAAGGATCTTTAAATGCTTATGATTGCATAGAACTATACTAAATAGTTTAAAGCACCATAAGATATATTTATATGGCAAGAAGATCATAAGCATACCAGCATATTGGTGACCCGAATTCATATACAATACAGCACCCGCGCTAGCTCCTCGCAGGCTCTCGCCATAGGGCGATTGTAATGTACCTACATTAAATGTAACGTTCTTTCATTTACATTTAATCTACAGGATGGCCAACTAACCGAGGTAAGCGGCTGTATATTGAAAAGTATTAGTCCAACAGCTTCCAAAAAGTGGCCACCAGAGGGCGTAATGGCTATGGTCAAGTAAAAAGGGCATTTTTTCTCCGAAATTGACCCCATGATAATATTGTGAAAATTATTGCTCCATATTCCTTATAATATTTGGCTTCTTCCTTGTTTTGCATTTTATGCTCTATCTCTGTCAAAGTTTTCTTCATTTAAACACTAATAATTCGATTTTAGCGTGACCAAATTTACTCAGCTCAGTCTCGTTTAAGAGGTCTTTTTTTGCTCTATTTGCTGCAATTTATATAATTTTTCTGTGACTTTTACCTAAACCGCTGGATGACATACTTTGACAACTTACCAAATATTCCCGATTTTCTCGAAAATTTTAAATGAAAGGATATACATTTTTTAACAATGCTAGAAAGACCACAGAAAATTTTAAAAAGTGGTGAAAACCGCAACTCTATCTTTTTTTAAAACGGAAATATTATTATTAATAGAAAAAATCACTAAAAGGGGTCTCCAAACGAATCCGGTTAGGCAATTATAATCTAGAAGGTAAGCTTTGGAAACAAAAATATGTCTATTATAATGTTATTGAAAAGGCGATAGATAAACCCTAAAAAGTAGTTAAAACCGCAACTCTCTATCTTTTTTTAAAACATAAATATTATTAATAGAAAAATCACTAAAAGGGGTATCCAAACGAATCCGGGTAGGCAATTATAATCTAGTAAGTGGGCTTTGGAAACAGAAATATGTCTATTATAATATTATTGAAAAGCAACAGAAAACCCTTAAAAGTGACGAAAACCGCAACTCTCTATTTTTTTTTTAAAATCCGCCTCTGATCCACTATAAAACGAATAAAAAAAACTGCCAATTAAAATAACACATTAATTAAAATACCAGATTAGGGTCTTAAGTGTTCGAAGTGTCTACCATCATATCTTTCACGCATTGCTCGAGCCTTTCTCGAGCAGAAAAACAGCAGCTTCTACTTCCGCTCTTGAGAGGCCACGAATTGCCTCTTGAATTGTGATCGCCATATCTAAACCTGGTCAGTGGCCTGGTTCGGAAAACAAGATCTTTTATTCGACCCCACAAATAAAAGTCCAAACAGGTCAAGTCACGTGACCTAGCTGGCCAGGGAAAAATGCTTATCCTTTTAATCCACCGATTGGGATATGCGTTATTTGAAAAATGGGCTGGGCACCCGTCGAGCTGTAAAAACATATTTTGTCTGATTGCAAGGGGCACATTTAATAAAACAGGCAACGCATTCCTAAGAAACACCAAAAAGCGGTTACCATTTAGCGATTGGTGAAAGAAATAGTACCCCCTATTATACCACACCATACATTAAACATTAAGACTCCAGCGTCCCTGGTGTCCAGTGAGAATTTTCGGCAGACGAATAATGCATATTTCTTAAATTTACCAAACCGTTGCTATGAAAAGTAGCTTCGCCTGTTCAAATCCTCTTCATTTAAGGCTTGGTGCAAAGCTATATGATAAGGACGTATTCTGAAATAAAAAATAACTTTCATTAGTAATAAACAAAAAAAAAACAAAATAACGCTCTAAGATTGTTTTTATATATTTTAATATGTAATAAAACTTACCTATGGTCTTTTGAAATATTTGGTAGTCCGCGATATTGGCAACTCTAAAGACAAGGTCCTAGTACTAACATGAGGATTAACTTCTATATAGGCCAAAACATTGATAAAACTTTCTTCGGTTCTACCACTGCCATCACGACAACGCGACGTCTTTAAAATATAGTGCGGCGAAAGCTTCCAGTGGCACGTAAGCGTTGCACTAACTTCGGAAAAACTCTTCTACCATAATTATGACGATTTGGATACCGCACTGCATATTCTCTTTCAGCTATTGCTGCATTTCAAAGTAAACGGCAATCATATCAGTAGCCTCATCGTTTGTAAAAGTCATTTTTAAAACAAAATAACTTACAGCGCTAAAATTCAATGCAAAAAAAACTCAAATTGAATGACTTGGCGTTTCTTCCCAATAATATTATAATAAACATGTTTTTTACCTTGCAATTGATTGCCTTTGGCTCCACAAATGATTACACTTATTTTGAATTGGTATAGAGCCTCTTCGGCTCTGGCTCCAGGATGTAAACTGCACAAGTGCTAGTTCAGTGACCCTAATGAATTACCTAAATATCTTCGACGTTTCGATAAGCAAGTCTGCTATCGTTATCAAGAATGAAAGAAATTAAAAATGAAAACGGTTAGCAAATACCATAAAACAGTAAAAAGCTCATGCAGATTGTCAAGCTTTAAACTGACTTTGACAAGATGACAATTATATATATGATCGAATGAAAATAATTTGTAATAATCAAAATTTCAACACAGAAAAAGAATTTTTGAACAATGTTTTCATTAATAATAACTATCCTATTGATTTCATTCTAAAAATGCTTTATAGAATTTGAACAACCAAATATCAGACAAAATCAAAAGAGACCTATTACGAACCTCTTTATTTCTTATATTCCTGGTTTATCAGACAAAATAAAACGAATAGGTAATAAATTTAACATTCGTACCATTTTCAAAACAGAAAACACCCTCAGATCCAAACTAACAAAAACAAAACCACTTAATGAAAATGAAACTACTAAAAATGTTATCTATAAAATACCATGTGAATGTAATACATTTTATATAGGTGAGACCTGTAGACCATTATCAAAACGTATAAAAGAACACCAAACTTATATTAGAAATGCACAATTCCACAAATCACATATTTGTCAACATGCATTTGATAACAATCACAGAATACAATGGAACGCTTCAAGTATTTGAGCAAAGGAACCTTCATCTAAAAAATGTAGAATTTAAGAAAGTGCTTTAATTCTATTAAATAAAGATGAATGTGTTGCTTCAACTTCTGTTAGTTTTAATAGCACTTGGTTACCTTTGCTAAAAACTGAAGTTGATAAGGGACACTTAAAAATTAACTAATCCTTTCAACAAAAATCATTAAATTCTTCCTAAGCGAATAACACCAAATTATAGATATATAAAATTTCAAAAACAAATTAATTTACCAAATAACACCTCAATATCACACTAAAGACCAGTAACCAGTAATTAAATATTGCATTATAATTGTCATCTTGTCAAAGTCAGTTCAAAGCTTGACAATCTGCAAGAGCTTTTTACTATTTTATTGTATTTGCTAACCATTTTCATTTTTAGTTTCTTTCATTCTTGTTAACGATAGCAGACTTGCTTATCGAAACGTCGAAGATATTTAGGTAATTCATTAGGGTCACTGAACTAGCACTTGTGCAGTTTACATCCTGGAGAGGCTCTATACCAATTCAAAATAAGTGTAATCATTTGTGGAGCCAAAGGCAATCAATTGCAAGGTAAACATGAATCCTCCACAACAATATAGAACATAATCTAATACATGTTTTTGTTTATAAAGCCTACTTACTAGATTATAATTACCTACCCGGATTCGTTTGGAGACCTCTTTTAGTGATTTTTATATTAATAATAATATTTCCGTCAAAAAAAAAAGATATATAGTTGCGGTTTTCAACACTTTTTAGGGTTAGTTTGGGTTAGTTCTAACAATGTTGAAAAATTTATATCATTTCATTTAAAATTTCCGAGAAATTCGGAAATATTGGTAAGTTGTCAAAGAACGCCATCTAGCGGTTTAAGTAAAAGTCACAGAAACATTATTCAAATTGTAGCAAATAGAGCAAAAAAAAGACCTTTTAAACGAGACCAAGCTGATTAAATTTATTCAAGCCAAAATTGAGTTATTAGTATTTAAATGAAAAAAAGTTTGACATTCCCCCACCACTTTATTTTAAGAGATAAAGCAAAAAATGCAAAACAAGAAAGAAGTCAAATATTATAATTTTCACAATATCATCATGTGGTGAAATTCAGAGAGAAAAAAATTCTTTTTTTACTTGACCATAGCCATTATAGACTTAAAAATATTTTCCAACTATTTCTTATGGCCATTTTTGTTAATAATAAGATTTTTTTTGGAAGTTGCGCGACTAGTGCTTTTCAATATACAGCCGCTTACCTCGTTTAGTTGGCCACCCTGTACATTCAGATTACAATCGCTCTACGACAAGGAGCTAGCGCGGGTGCTATTACTGTATATGCGACCAGGACACGTTTCTAAATTGCAGTGAATTCCACCCATATTCAGGTCAGATTAAACAAATTATAGTTTTATTTTCATTTTGGAGGAAACCTAAATTAGGAGTTTGAAGCAAATAACCTCAGAGTCAGAATTTAACTCATACTGTCAATGTCAGATTCCATTTCTCCACACTAGTAGCATCTGGAAAAACTGATATGTGAGAACTTTCTGATATGGTTGATAAAATTTGGAATGTATCACAACCTAAATACGTACAAGCTATTAACAGTAAACAATTCAATCAAATAACAGAAATTTGTACAACATTTTCAAACAGATTTTCTCCTCTGAATTCTAAATATGATGATTTAAAATCAGAAATTAGTGAACTGAAAAGATATTTCGTTAAAACTAATCGATGCACTCAGGCCTGCCAGTACAATCTTAATAGAAACAGACTCCGGCAGCCCAGTAATAATTCTAATCAAAATAGGTCTAAATATTTTAATAGAAACTCTGGTTTCTGCTGGTACCATTCAAATTTTGGTGAACACGCTGACAAATACATATATTGAACCTTGTAATTACGATAAGACAAAAAACGGGTAAGCATTCCTGTTGTTGAGGACGGGACCAATCATAGGATATTTAAATCTTGTTTATAACAAATAAAAAAAAAACAATTTAAATTTTCTTATCGACACAGGTGTGGAAGTTCTAGTTCTTCCATCATATTTTGGATATAAAAACGTTAAACAAAATTAAAATTTTTTACTTACTGCAGCGAATGGTTCAAATATTAAAGCGTTTGGAACTAAATTACTAATTGTAGATTTAGGATTTAAACGTAATTTTATTTATAATTTCATATCTGGTAAAATTAGTAGACCAATTATTATTGGGCCTACTAGTGGGTACTAAAAATAAAAAATACATATTCAAAACTATCAATTAACACATCTCTTTTAAAATCTAATCCAATTTCACCAAAAATGTCTACACTAAACTGTAAGAATTATTAATATTAATATTCTTTTAATAACAGCTCCACCAGATTTTACATTACCAGTTAAACACACAGCACAATAACTAACACCATACACCAACTACAAGTCAATTACCTTACTGCACACCGCGCAGAATTCATCCAGAACAATTTCAAATTGCAAAATCTGAATTTGACTAGGTACATGATACAACTTGGCATCTGTAAACCACTTTCGGCAAACATTGCTTCAGCATTACGCATAGTGCCAAGAAAAGATTGTAACGTTGTAGGGATTATTGAAAATTAAATACGATAACAATTCCTGATAGATATCAATTGCCACATATTCATTCTTTTAATCAACATTTACAAAGATATACGGTGTTTTCAAAAATAGTCTATCACCATATACCTGTTGCCACAGAATATACATGTAAAACCGCAATAACACACCTGTCGGACTTTTGAATTCAATAGAATGTCATTTGGGCTCAGGAACGCTGCTCAAATATTTTAAATATTTATTAACGAAGTTATACTAGGTTTAGTTTTTCATGTTTTTATTTTTGTACATTATTTAGACGATATTTTAATTGGTAGTAGAAACGGAATAGATCGATTGGCATATTTACGTCTTGTTTTTAAAAGACTAGGAGAATATGGTCTCAAGTCTCAGCATTAAACCTACGAAATACATATTTAGTGTTCCTCAAATACATTTTTTAGGACGGTAAGGTAATTCGAATGAAATTTTATCCTCTAAAGAAACACTAACAATAATTTCTGAATTTCCTACTCCTAATTTTGCCAAAAAACGTCACCGTTTTAGTGGTATGATGAATTATTATTACAAATTCATTCCTAATTTAGCCAAAATTATGCAACCACTTTATTTATATCTTGCTTAAAGATTCACAAAATAGAAAGAATATATATTTTTGGAACTCAGAATACGAAAACGCTTTTCAAAATATTAAAACGAACGTATCCTCTTCTTGTTTACGTTTTTATCTTGAAACGGCAATAGGAGCTGTTTTAGAACAATTTAATGTTAATACGTGACAGCCGTCAGCTTTTTTCTCAAAAATTTTGTCAGGTTCAAAATCTAAGTATCCAACTTTTGATTATGAACGTTTGGCTATATATTTAAATATAAACATTTTCAATATTTCTTATAAGGTAGACAATTCACAGTATTCACATTATCATAAACCATTGTTTAATACGTTGTTTTCTAAATCAGAAACGAGTGCAAGACAACTGAGGCATTTAAG
This sequence comes from Pissodes strobi, assembly GCA_016904865.1. NCBI lineage: Eukaryota > Metazoa > Arthropoda > Insecta > Coleoptera > Curculionidae > Pissodes > Pissodes strobi. The sequence goes on from MU182093.1 coordinate 279,197, forward strand.
TTTTATAGCAGAATTTACATCTGACATATGACATGTTAAATGCAAATAAAACGTTGTAGATTTTTAGATATTTCAACTATTGGTTTTAAGATTATCAGCTCTGAACAAGATTTATATATCAAAATTTTAATAAAAACCAACAATTAAATAGCAAAAAAGTAGATTTCGTAAATTGTCTTCGTAATATATAACATCTGAATTACTGGCTTTATTCATGTTCATAAAATTAAATTTTTTACGATCTTCACACAAGAAAAGTTAAGATATAAAATTCAGAACATAATAGATCAACATATTTAATAAAGTTGACATTAAATCATAAATAAACCTAAGACTAACTCTAAATATAAGGGCATCACAACATGTTACATTGGTAGGAAACTGTCCTCATGGTAGCCATCTAAACCAAATCTAGTGTCCCATTTAAATTATTAACATTTGTATTTAAAAACTCTTGTATGGTATAGAAAGCTTTTGTTAATAAATACCTTTTCACAAGTGTAATAAATGCTTTTTCTTCCAAATTCCTAACAACACCAGGGAGTTTATTAAAAAAATTTGGACCATACTAATTGGTGCTGATGCACGATTTATTCAATCTTGAAAAAATTAAGTTAATATTATTTTTATTTCTTGTATGATGATAATGATGTTCCTAAAATAAATTGTAATTGTTAATGTTTCAAGACATAAACATATGGTAAAGTTAAGGTAATAAGTCCCGCAAAAGCCTGTCTGACATCCGCCTTATAGTGTAAGCCCGCAACAACTCTGACAGCCCTGCACACTATGGCCCCAGGCAAATATAGCATAAGAGCAGTGTTATTGGAATGAAGACCATAGGCCATTTAAATAACATTTTGTTGAACCAGATATTTTTCTCAGGCCATAGACAACTGTGGACAGCTTCTTTGCCAAGCTGTTCATATGCGCATCAAAATCAAAGTCTGATCAAGATGCACCCCCAAGAGTCGAA
>MU182093.1:281332-295492 GCA_016904865.1 Pissodes strobi
CATGAGGAAACGTCAATACTTCAGGTACGTATTCAGGGTCCAAAAATAAACATAAAAGTCTATATAATTATGTGTCCGCGAGGCCTTCGCTTTCAAGATACAGGGTGTTGTTAAAGTTTTTATTTCATTTTTCTATTTTCTAAATAAATTCTATGAAAATGTAAATATTGTAGTGAAACTTGATATCCGGGGGTTTTTTGGTATGACCCCGTATTACATTTTTAAGTCAAATATACTATTCCTTCGACATTTTTACGTCAAAAGGGTATACTTGTTAAGAGTTGATACGAGCAACCGTTTTCGAGATATTTGGATTTAAAACAATTTCGATGCATGTGATTTTTTATCCCAAAATTTTAAAAGTTCCTTTTTTTGTGCAAATTTAAACGCGTCGGCACAAAGCTTTGAAGTGAAGGGTTAACACATTTTTTGAGATGTGTATTCAGTGACTCAGACATAAACTTAATAATAATAATTTTAATAAAAATGAAATAAGTATATTTTGTTTAGTTTATGTTTGAGTCACTGAATACACACCTCAAAAAAATGTGTTAACCCTTCACGTCAAAGCTTTGTGCCAAAACGCGTTTAAATTTGGACAAAAATATAAACACATGCATCGAAATTGTTTTAAATCCAAATATCTCGAAAGCGGTTAATGGTATCAACTCTTAACAAGTATACCTTTTTGACGTAAAAATGACAAAGGAATAATTTGTTTTACTTAAAAATGTAATACGGGGTCATACCAAAAAGTTGTGCTTGTTCAAAGAAGTGGAAAGCCATGTAGGTGGCGCCCCCTACAAGTAAGAGCTATATTCAGATTAGATTTGAATTCGCCATACCAAAAAACCCCCGGACACCAACTTTCACTACAATATTTACATTTTCATAGATTTTATTTAGAAAATAGAAAAATTAAATAAAAACTTCAACACCCTGTATATGTATATATATATATATATATATATATATATACAGTGCGTCCGTAAAGTATGGAATAAATCCATTATCTCGTAGACCAGAATTTTTTTTTAAAATCGGCCGAATCCGTCGATTTTGTTTTTCGATCGCGCATATTCTGTAGATATCAGGGTGTTCCAAATAAGAGTGACAGAAAAAATATTTTTTTATTAAATGGAACCCCCTGTATATTATCGCATATTTGGATTTTGCGGAGAATTCTAGACATATTTCATGAATAATGTCCTATACCTATCTCCAACTGTTTTTGAAATATTGGCAGTTGAAAATCGACCATTTACCAAGTTTGACACCCTGTGAAAGCTAAACTGCTAAAGATAGAGCAAAATGGTTTGCACTTTCCTATCTCGGTTTTTCATAAGCTATCGTTTGACACTAACTTTATATTTAACCAGAGGTTAAGAAATTCCGGTTAAATTTAACCTCTGGTTAAATCTAAAGTTATTGTCAAACGATAGCTTATGAAAAACCAAGATAGGAAAGTGCAAACCATTTTGCTCTATCTTTAGTCGTTTAGATTTCACAGGCTGTCAAACTTGGTAAATAGTCGATATTAAACTGTCTGTATTTAAAAAACAGTTGGAGATAGGTATAGGACATTAGTCATGAAATATGTCTAGAATTCTCCGCAAAATCCAAATATGCAATAATATACAGGGGGTTCCATTTAATAAAAAAATATTTTTTCTTTCACTCTTATTTGGAACACACTGTATATCTACATTTTATGTCAGAATATGCGCGATCGAAAAACAAAATCGACGAGTCCGGGCGATTTTTAAAAAAAAAATTTGGTTTACGAGATAATGAATTTATTCCATACTTTACGGACGCACTGTATATCAGAAATAAAAGCGGGCCCAAAATGGATCCCTGCGGTACTCCATGCCCCAAATTCAGAGCGGCAGACAGCCTACACTCAAGAAGGTGTGCTGAGTCACTATAAACAAGTGTGATAACTTGCCCATGAAGTCCATAATGTCTCAGCTTCAACAGGAGAATCTGATGGCTTACGCAATCATAGGCCTTCGATAGGTCACATAGAATAGCCCCTATGTATTGACCCTACTCAAAGCCATCGACAATTTACTCCAACATTGATAAGATAGCAGAAGTTGTTGATTTCGATTTACGGAACCCATACTGAACTGATGTTAATATATTGTTACTCGCAAAATATTTACATAGCTGCTGCTTTAGCAAGTGTTCAAACACCTTTGGCAAAACAGGCACTAAAGTTATTGGGCTATAGTTATTTATATCTCCCAGCAAAAAATTAATTAAAGTTATCATCTCCTATTTTCTTTGGTATTTGAATTTTTTACATGTTTTTCTACTATCATTTATTATATCCCATGCACCTCTAACTTTATTATCTGCACAATTTATAAAATTCGAGTTAGTCATAATTTTTCTATTTCTTACCTTCTTTCTGTAGCTTTGTCTGTATTTGTTTCTCATATCAGTGATTTTAGATAACTTAGTGATATTATATAGATCATTTAGTAACCTAAGGTGTTCTATCATTTTACCTAACCCGTTGATCATACCACCTTACATTTTTATCACCTCTTTTATAATATTTTTAACTGGAAAACACAATTATAATTATCACGGAATATTTGCATAAACTTAGTAAGTATATGTAAAATAGTATGTTCAAAATAGTTTTGACCAAATATTGATAGACATTTCTGTTTGGGCTAAAACATGTATTAGTTGTCACAAATCTAAAGTAATTTGACACACAGAATCGGAGTAATAGCAGGGTAGAACTGTGGTAGAACGTTTTCATAGAGATTCAAAAGCTAATGTGATGACCGGACAAAACTCTATGCATTGGTCTGATGAAATTCCTATAATAAGGACCTACTGATTTTGTATCAAAGCAAAATATAGATATTATCAAACCAAATCCTACGCGAATGAAACAAATAACAAAAATTGTAGACTTATTCGAAGATATAAAAGACATTTGTCATTCTAAAAGATGGAAGTGAAGTAAATGTTTCAATAAATCGAGTTAAACCAGCTTGCGATGCAAATCCACCTTTACCTACAACCATGTAAATAAAAAAACTGTTTTTTATGTTAAATTGATCTAATATTGTTACGTTTAATTTTCTTTCGTTTTATTGTGGTGAACCAGTACATATTTTAATTTAATTCAACCTTGGTTGTATTTGTCAAAATATCTTCCTTTATACAGTGTGTCCACTTAAGTTCGCACCATATGGGAAACTTTTTTATTATCAATTTTACGAAAAAAGTTGTTCTTTATAAAAAGTTCTGCTTGGTCCAAAACCTAAAATGCAACCATCAGATATCAAATTTTTTCAGTACGTATACGAGGTTTGTCAGAAAATATGAATTTTGCCTAACAGTAAAGTAAATTAATTTTTGAAAATATCGCAAACTTTAACTAGTTATCTCTTTATTCGTTAAACATTTGATAACTTTTACGTCTCTTAACTTCTATGTTGCATTATTTTGATGATGCACTAAATTAATTGATGATATTGTAAAATAAATAATTTTGATATTTATCAATTATTTTAATGCATCATCAAAATCATGCAACATAGAAGTTAAGAGACGTAAAGGTTATCAACTGTTTAACGAATAAAGAGATAACTGATTAAAGTTTTCGATATTTTAAAAAAAAAAATTACTTTAATGTTGGGCAAAATTCATATTTTCTGACAAGCCTCGTATACGTACTGAAAAAATTTGATATCTGATGGTTGCATTTTAGGTGTTGGACCAAGCAGAACTTTTTATAAAGAATATCTTTTTTTCGTAAAATTGATAATAAAAAAGTTTCTCATATGGTGCGAACTTAAGTGGACACACTGTATATTCTTTTTTTGCTAAAGCACCGCTTCGTAATAGCAGAAATAAACGGAGCGTCAACAACCGTCAGCACAATGAAAGGGTGGCCTCAAGAAGGTGTTCTCTCGCCCCTACTGTCGACACTAGTAGTGGACAAAATCCTTACCACTCTGAGTAGAGCTGGATTTACAGGTCTAGGCTACGCAGACGACCTAGTAGTAATAATAAAGGGCGAACATGAAGGGGTAATTTCAAACAGCATGCAAAATGCCCTAAACATCATCAAAAAGTGGAGTGAAGGGGAGGAACTCTCCCTAAATCCTAAGAAATCCATTCTTGTCCCTGACTGACAGCATACAACTATATCACTTCTATTGTCATCCTTGACTTTCTTCTTCCGGCAATACGCACCATTATATTTTCAAAGCCAGCCTTTTCTAGGTTTGCGTCAATAAATATTGGTCCTCTCTTGCATTTCCAAATCCTCTCTGTTCTCAGACTAGCGATTTGTAGGTCCATTAATTGATAGCTGCTTCTATCTGCTATTTCGTCATGTTTATGTTCTATAGTAGTACATCTCTCTTAGTTATAGCGGTGTTCTCAATAACTAATTTTCATTCCAATTTAGATGTCTAAATTTCTTTCCTTTCCCATCCTACACGGAACACAGTTAACTTTTTCCACCAAGGTAAAATATTTAGGGGTCACACTGGGCCGTAAACTTACCTGGAATAACATCTAGAAAACACCATCTCTATAGCCACAGTAATCTGGACATGCGGCAAACTAGTTGGCAAGACATGGGGCCTAAAACCAAAAATGGTATATTGGATCTACCAAAAAATAATAAAGCCCACTGTCACCTATGCCTCGCTGGTATGATGGCCAAAACCCAGCGGATCAAACTTAATAAAGTGCAAAGGCTGATATGCCTGGAAATAACGGGAAATGTTAACGTCTCTAACGCAGCCTTAGAAGTAATGCTGAACATGCCTCCTCTTCATCTCAGTGTGAAGAGGAAAGCGAATATCAGTGCTCACAGGCTATTCTAAATATGCAAATTCAAGTCTGGAGATTTGACTGGTCACCTGCGCATCTTTGAAGAAATAAAACTGGAAAATGCCAGCAAACCAAGTGACCAAATGGCGGTCATGTCCACAGCGATGCGTTGTCGGCCTGAGGTAGTTTTTTACTCTCCCATGATTGGCGGTCATCAAGAGCCACTACGAATGGGATATCTAGGTCCAAAGTGACCAAATGACGGTCATGTTGGACCTAGATGTCCCATTCCCAGTGGTTATTGATGACCGCCAATCATGGGAGAATAAAAGACTACCTCAGGCCGACAACACATCGCTGTGGTACACAGATGGTTCAAAACTAGCGAAAGGAGCAGGATTGGGCATTTCAGATACAAACTGTAAGCTTTCCAAACCGCTAGGCAAATATATGACCATCTTCCAAGCGGAAGTGCTTGCGATAAATATATGTGCAGAAAAGTGCCTCACACAAGGACTTCACAGAAAGCACATTTATATATTCTCAGACAGCCAGGCGGCTCTAAAAGCTCTAAAAGTTTTCAAGTGCATGTCAAAGCTAGCCTGGGAATGTAAGCAAACCCTAAAAAAATTAGCAACCCTCAACCAGGTAACTTTAATAGCTTTGTTTGGAAGAAGCCTACGTCTCTTGGGCATTTAAAGATCATTTACAGGCGTAGCCGACTATATCAAAATCGGCCTCTCCTATTGGTCGATCCATCTCGTATTACCATATGTCATCGTGATACAATCATTTTCTCGCAAGAGCTCTCGTGGCTGAGAGGTTTAGGTAGTTGGGTCTGACCTGGACGGCACGGGTTCGAACCCCGTTGCTTTTTTTTATTTTTTTTTTAAAGATTATGTTTCTAAACAGGTTTTTTCTTGATTTTGGGTATGTCTTGGGTTAGATTGGGTTAGCACCTGGTTAATTTCCTTTCCTTGAGCCCCCGTAGCGAGCGAAGCGAGCGGAGGGCCATGCGGATCGACCAATAGGAGAGGCCGAATTTGATATAGTCGGCTACGCCTGTAAAGGATCTTAAAATGCGTCTCTTGGACACAAATTAAGTTGCAGAGTCAGAGTCATGCATAAAATATATGTAAAGGTAGAAGTGCCGGCGGCTGAAACTAGCCGAAACCACTCCCTAGCAATCTACAATATATTCCTTTTTTGTAACGATAGATATAATAATAAATTAAAACAGAAGAGAGTAATTAAAAAAATCTCAATTATTAAGATTTTCTTTTGACTTCAAAATGATTAAATAAGGGGAGAATAAACAAATTATGATTGCATAGAAATATACTAAACAGTTTAAAGCACCTTAATATAAGTTTATATTATGGCAAGAAGATCATAATGTATAGTAATTCTAAAGGTCAATTGTGTGCTCAAACAGATTTTCAGCTAAAATCATATTAAATATAAAGAGCTCTTAAGCCTGAAAAGATTCTACACTTTACAATATATCAAAAGAGTAAAGATAAAAGATTATTTAATAAACTAAAAATTAAACTTGTTTGACCTGTACCTCAATCTTTTTGTCACTTACGAGGGTTATTTTCTTCACGTCCTTGATATACAAATTCTAATTGTTCAACCTTTATTCACAGACCCAAGATAAGAAAAACTGTGCTATCATTTCTTGCTTTTAATAGGCATAATTTTTATCTCCAATGTAGTTTTTATATGCTCGACATGGCAGTCCATTGATAGCAGATTGAGAAGAATAAAAGGATTTTTGTTCTAACGCCAGGGGAATTTATTTTTCGCAGACAGTTTTTTGTGCTCCGGCCTAAATCGAGTTCATACTAATGGGAGGGTGGCCAGGTTTTCTTTGGGCACAAATAAAATTAAATTGTAGTCTTCCATTTAGTTGATGTCCTAATATATTTATTGAGATTAATTTGGAACTGTTCAGACAGAATATCTTACTTTAAAGCATATTATATTACTATTAAAATTTAGATTAAACACTTTATCCTGAAATTATTCTTCAGAATCAGTGGAAAGTGGGGATAGCACTAGTAATTAAATATCTAGTTAAATATACTATAGTTTTATGTTCCCCTTTTTACAATTAATTTTTAAGTAAATAAAGCTTCATGCAACAAGCTAGTTTAGTGTTGTTTTAAATGCCTTATCCTAAGCCCTATTTTTCTTTCAATTAAATTTAAGTAATAATTTTGTCCTCTAAAATTGACGACCATCAAAATTATATATGAATGATACCTTCTTTTTAGTTCTCTTTCTTATAATGATCTTTCTTCAGATCTATATATATATATATATATATATACATATATGTTTGCCGCATACAATATAAAAGTAGCTTAATAAATCAAACGAAAAATTATATTTATAGCATGCGTTCTACGACATATAACCTACCCCTAGTTTAGATTATTTTCAAGGAAAATAATGTAAAAAGATATTACGTCATATAACATAGCATTCAACATCAAATTGTGATCGACTCAATTTGAGATTGATTTTGGCAAAACATATGACCCATATTCCCGGCAATTTCATCGAATTTCTCAGTAGCTACAATTCAGCGACAATTTCTGGTTTAAAACCATTTTATATTTTCTATAATTCAGCAATTGAGTTCCATCACTCCCCTGATAAATAATTTTGAACAGGAAACAGAGGTAATTTCCAGTTCATATTTTCACAAAACGTTTTCGGAAGAAACGGGCTGTTAGTATGTGGAAGCAAATATCGTTTATTTCAGTTGAATTTTAATGAAATTTTTATCGTATTATTGAGTTTATTTTGACGGTGCTTAATTTCCTGTAAACATACATGAATATAAATTTAAGAGGTTTGTTTCAGCAATACATTTTTATTTTGGTATTTTTGTTTAAATTCAGGCGACATGGAACTCGTCCTTTACAAAAGGCTTAGTATATTTAAAGTAATCTGAATATGTAAAATCCTCTAATGTTGTCTTTGGAAATGTTGGTATACAGGATGCGCAAACACAATGGCATATTAGAAGTATCTACCCAAGGAACATTTTTGAAATTTTAGCTATGGCCACAGGAGGTTGTAATTTATGTAACTAGCAGCATTTTGTATATTATTGGATTCATCATCATCATCATCATATTCAGCATTTCAATCCATAGTCGGATTTAGCCTCCCCTAGGTTTGTGTCCATCTTTGTGTATATGCCTCTTCGGTTCTTTTCCACTCTTCTCTATTCTGGGCCCGTTGTCCCCAATTGGTGCCCACTAGTCTCTTTATGTCGTCGGTCCATCTTGTTTGCGGGCGTCCTCTGCTTCTCTTGTTGGTGCGCGGCCGCCACTCCATGATTCGACGAGGCCAGCGATTGTCCGGCATTCTGGCAAGGTGACCAGCCCAACTCCACCTCAATTTACAGATTCTTCTTACTACGTCGGTTACTTTGGACTGCCTACGTATATCTTCATTTCTTATATGGTCTCGGAGGCCCACTCCTAGCATTCGTCTCTCCATTGCTCTTTGAGTGACTTGTAATTTGTGTATAATCTCTTTATTTAGTGCCCATGTTTCCATTCCGTATATGAGTACAGGGAGCACACACTGGTCAAATGTACGTGCTTTCAGGGTGCATGGTGCGTTTGATGTCAGAATATTGCGGAGTTTGCCAAATGCCGACCATGCCAACGATATTCTTCTTTCTAGGTCTGCTTTGAGGTTGTCTTTTGAGATTGTTAATTTTTGACCTAAATATATGTATGAGTTTGTCCTTTCGATAATGTTATTATCTATCTAAATGTTGATGTTATATTCGTTTACTTTTTCTATCAGCGTTCGCATTACCTGAAGGTGATCTAAAGTGCTGAAGCCTTTTCTAAATCCAGCTTGTTCTCTTGGCTGATAGTGGTCTAATTTGTTAGTCAACCTCTCTGTTATTATTTTGGTAAAAAGCTTGTATAGCACCGAGAGCAAGCTTATAGGTCTGTAATTACTTAGTTTGCTTTTGTCGCCTTTTTTATATAAAAGGATCATCATTGCGTTGTCCCAGCGTGTCGGAATGTCGCTTTCCTGGAGGCACTTGTTATACAGGTTTTTCAGCATGTCTATTATTGGCTCTCCTCCTAGTTGCATCATTTCAGTAATTATACTATCCTCGCCCGGTGCTCGACTTTTTTTCATCCTGTTTAGACATTTGAGGATCTCTGTTTTAGTTATGTCTGGTATTTCCTCCGAGCCCATGTTTCGCACTTTCACTCTTCCTAATTCCGTTCTTCCTGGTGGTGGATTAGTTTTGCTCGAGTATAAGCCTTCATAGTAGTCTTCAACTAATTTATTGATTTCTTTTGTGTGTGTCACCACTTTGTTCACATTTTCATCTGTTAATTTCACGATGTGGGCGCGTTCTCCTTGTAGTGTTCGTTGTAATTGTTTTAGGCTTTTGTTTTTCTCTAGTGTTTCTATGATCTTCTCATTTTTGTAATTTCTTAAGTCTGTTCTTATTCTTTCATTGATTTCTTTGTTAATTTTTGCAAGTTCTTCTTTCATGTCTGGATTGCCTTTTAGTTGTTTTCTCGTTTGGATCATATCCTCTGTTTCTTTCGTGAGTTTTTTATGTTTTTGTTTTTTGTTTCCTGCGGAATTTTTTGCCGCTTCTAGGATGACCTCTGTAATTCTCCTATTCGTTTCTTCTAATGGTGAGATATTTACGTTTCTGTAATTCGTCTTCATATTGTACTTTGTTAGCTTTTAGTTGTTCGATGTCTATACTGCTTTTTGTTGTGTGTACTAGTTTGATTCTTTCTATCTTAGTGTTGAACTGTACTTTAGCCCTAATCATTCTGTGGTCGCTTCCCATATTAATCGAGTTTATCACTTCTGTGTTAAGAACCACATGTTTATGGTTAGTTATTATGTAGTCGATCTCATTTTTGTGGATCCATCTGGGCTGTGCCATGTCCAACGTCTGTTCAACTTTTTCTTAAAATATGTATTCATTATATGAAGACTGTTCTCTCTTATGAAATTCATCAGTCGTTATCCTCTTTCGTTTCGGTTTCCCAGTCCAAAAGGTCCCATGCCTACCTCGTTCTTTTCCTGGCGTATTCCAATTTTGGCATTGAAATCCCCCATTAACAAGTTGTAGTGGGCTTTGTCATATTTTACTGCTTGGTTAATATCTTCATATAACTCTTCGATTTCCTCGTCTTCATGTTGGGTTGGGGCATAAACTTAGATTAGTTTACACTCATACCTTTTGTTGATCTTCAGATTTATTGAAATTACGCGTTCGGAAATACTTTTATACTGTGTTATGTTTGCGGCTATATCTTTGTGAATCAGAAAACCTACGCCGTTAACTTTATCGTTATCATTTCCTCTGTAATACAATGTGTGGCCACTTTCAACGGTTACACATGCTTCGCCACATCGCCTCACCTCGGACAATCATATCACCGACCATTTAATATCTTTGAGTTCCTCGTCCAGTTCTGTTAGCTTTTCTCTACTGGACAGTGTTCTTACGTTGAATGTTGCTATGTGTAAGTAACTCGACTAGTGTCGACTATTTTGGGTTGCTTTCGAACTTTTGCTCCCCCCAGAATCCTCGGAGCAGACTGTTTTCACAGCACGAGATTCTGAGAATAATTCTCTACTCGCCTGGGGAACTTCCGGTATCGTTTTGTAGTTCGACATTTGCTAAGGGGGTTTTAGCCATGACTTGCCTCGCTGGCTAGACGTGTTGGCAAGTTGGGTAGGGTATAGGGGGGGGGGGTATAGTAAGGTATGGGTAGAATACGGGGGATGGGACATGATTCCCCTCTGGTTAAGGAGATGAGGAGAACCAAGGCTCGCGTAGGCAGGGTCGCTTCCATAGAAATAGGACTCCTGGAAGGCTGATAGAGTGAGAAGTCCCTCAAGAAGAAAGGGACAAAACAATAGGGGTTGGGTGATAATACGCTTGCGCGGGCATGTAAATAAGGACCTATATTTACTTGCTTACATGCAGTTTATATAACAACACCGTTGCCAAACTAGGAGAAATTTACCGTTTTATGTGTATTTTAATTAGATGACTGCTGAAAAACGTAGGAAGTAAACCCTGAAACGGAATTTTCTAAAATCTGTTTCATATTATAAATTTACTCTAATATTTTCGAAGTATATGTTGCTAAGATTTTTGATTATGTTAATAATTTTTGTGTTACGTTAAAACCTAGTACTTTACATATCTTATACTTGGCAACGTTGCGAGATTGCAAGGACGTGGACCCGATCGGACGCCATCATGAATTCTTGTTTTCTTTGCTTTTCGACTTTCGTTGTTCAGTTTTGTAAAGAGTTCTTGTGTTTTTTATTGTTGCCGTGTGTTTGATAGTACTATAATTCGTTTTCGGTGTTATTTGTGAAAAATGCCTTCAACTTAATACTCAACATGCCCTTATACAGACAGGCACGCGCAAAAGCTTCGAAACTCAGCGTTTCTGTCTTACACATGGATATTTTGTCTCTCTTCCTTCGTGAGTAGATCTGCTTATATACTCTTATGTATTAGCCTTCTAGGAGTCCTATTTCTATGGTCGCTTCCCTGAAGCAGATCTATCTCCTGTCGGGACCACAGAAGAGTATCTACCCGCTACCTATTATTGGATTATATTCTGATATATTCGAGAATAAAATACCACATTTCTCTGCCGGAAAGTCTATAGTTTCTCACAACGGTTTCCCAAAAGAGCCTTGCGGATTTTGATGGATATTGAAATAAAGTCAAATATGAGTACAATACAGGGACACCCTGTATTTTTATGCATGAAACTTTACCTGTTTTAGATGGAAAAATATTTACGTCACAATTTTGGCTAACTTGTTAATGATTACTTTATTAACTGTAGAAGTCAAACCAACAAAATTTTAAATCGATAAAATTGATTTTCCATAGTTATACTAAATGTTGTTAAAAAAATGTGTCTCCAATACGGTAATACTGTATGGATATATTATATATTTGACCAAATAGCAGCTCCTTAATATTTCATGTCAGCTTTTCAAGTTTTATGATTATCAGCACGACATGGGTCATTAGGTGAAATTAAAGACGGATTACGTTTCATAAACGATGTGATTTCAGCAAAAGCAGACAGCACAAAGCTTTACTTATACCCATATCAGAAAATAGAGAGACACCAATATTTACGACGACATTGCATAAAAGTAATTTTCTTTGTGGTGAACAATAAGAACTCTATCGCATTGTTTACTAAGTAGAGCAATATTATTCATCCTTCAAAGCCACAGGGGAGCGGTGAAATTTAATAGCATTATTATTGTTGTATGAATTTAAACCAATATTTTATGCAAATAACATTAGCCATCTATTTTGAATTGTTTAATTCTTTTATTGCTGAACAGTAAAAAAAACACTTACTCAATTACTCATATTTATCATGTATCCATTTTATTTATGTCGCTTTGTTCTAATACCACCTGCCTAGTAATGGAAAAGGAATATCATTTTCTTGAAATTTTTTAAATATTTATAAAGTTATATTATTTTATAAGGAAGAATTACTTACTCAAGGACATAATATTGAGTGGGCTGTCAAAATATACGATAATGTTATACAACTATCATCATTTCTAGTTTCAACTTTAGTAGAGTTTTTGAAAAAATAATACAAAGGGAGATATTTTTGCTTTACAGTGTCCATGTCAAAATACGTTTGCTCTTATTACGAGAACACAAATTATATTCTTGTATACATAAAATATATAATACATTGTAAAGGACGAATTATTTAAACAAAATAAAAATCGAAAGTATTGTATCATTTAACAAATATCTATTAAAGGAGAACTTAAAAGGTAACACCAAATAAAAAAATCCTTATGAATTGAGAATGCATTACTAATTTAAAATATGACAAGGCGCCCATATACTGACGAAGCACATATGGCGGGAGTGCAGTCGCTGATGGGAACGAATTTTTCTAAGAAAGTATCCAAAAGCTTTATTTTTGGCACTACCTATCCTCTGACAAATAGGGAGATCAGTAAGAGACCGGAGAAAATATTATTCATATGCTCCCATAGCAAAAGCGCTACGCTCACCCCGATCGAGTTCAGCACCGGTCTCTGCACGTTGCAGTTGATGGATACAACTCAGACACATTCACCATTAATGCGGGCGAGCCTCAGAGCGCAATACTTTCTTCAACTCTGTTCGTCATATATATTAATGATCCGCTGATCGAAACAAATAATTCTGTTTACAGTTTTGCAGATGACAGCACCCTCCCAATTTAGATCAGAAAAACCTTTACCAGCGACTGAGACATCACCGCAGACATCAGGAGCAGATTACAACAACGAACTTGGAGCGACATGAATTTGGTGCAGTTCAATGCAGCAAAAACCCAAGCAGCCACGATTACAAGAAAACCAATAAGGCGTGCCCTGACATCATTATGGCAGGATTGACCATTGCTGCATCCTAATCAATCGGACTACTAGGTGTCTCGGTCAACAGCAATATGTCCTGGCATGACCACGTTGCTAACATCACAAAATCAGCCTCGCAGAAGTTTGGTGGGATGTTTCGGAACAAAAAACTGTACCTATACACCGCAGCAGCTGCCCTTGATCTACCAAGCGCAAAAAAGACCGTGGTTAGAATATTGCTCACACATCTGGGGTGAAACACCTAAGCACATCCTTAAGCTGCTAGATTCCATTCAGAAGAGAGCTGTGCGTCTCGTCGGCGACTCCGTTGTCTCGCGCACTGCGTCACTGTGAAACTCACTCCCAGGACATCTGTTTTCGCCTGATTACAATCACAACTATTCAAAAACCGTGTCAATCAACATCTTCGCATACAAACCGCTCGTCGAGTGCCATAGGATCTCCCTTTAGTGTGTGCCACTGCCCTAAAAAAACGTGAAATGATGCTTTGGAGCGACTGTATCAATAATCGTCGACTAATAAGACATTGAACTTAAACGGATTCGCGAATTCGGCGAAGTGAATGGCAACGAGAAGGTGGATGCCCAGGACCCAAAGTCTGTTTGGGCATATCAAAACAATAAAGGAGCTGCGCAAACGAAAGCCTTTCTAGCTGAGTTAGACCTGAACTCCTGGACATCAGACTCCCTTAAGTACTTCATGGTGCTTCGAGTGGGGATCTAGGACTCATTTAGCCTTGTTCTGACTAAGTGAGGCTCATCTGTGTATGAATTGAAAAAGCAAAGAAAATTCGATACCTTTTTTTCGTAGTTTGAAAGATATTTTCGGACCGAATTAGTGCAGAGAAAGTCAGTAGAAAGACATTTACTGCTACGACCGCGACTA
>MU182093.1:300492-346778 GCA_016904865.1 Pissodes strobi
GACAAATTCGTCCGAAGCCTATCGTCCTAAAAAAGTCCGAATTTTCGGATTTTTATACAATTGTGTCATTTAAAATGATAAAAAAGCATATTATTGTTTTAAATTAAACGAACTGTCAAAAGTATTATTCAGATGTCCAGACGTTTAAAACAATATTGAATCATAGCCCTCTTCTAAAATTTGCAAAATTTGATTATCGACTTTCCCAAATCAAAGGATGTCGGCCCAAGATGAGTAGCTGGTAAAAGAACAAGCTTTGTAGATTTTCGTGTCGAAAGTATGCAGTGAATTAATCCACAGTAGAGTGCTATAGATGGCCTCAATTCTCCCCCTCCAATTTTTTGCCCCACTTGGTCTTTAAGTATTCGACCTTGAATGACATTGGCTTAATTTCACCTAGAATGTCTTTGACATTTTACCTTGAATGTGCTTGAGTTTTTGTTAAAGGTCACGCATATGACCTTGGGATTGCTCCAAGCGTGTATGACCTTGAAGGTCCTTCGGACTGTTTTGTGGTGTCTTTTACCTTGAATGACATTGAGGTGACTTGATCTTGAATGCCGTTGAGTTTTTGATATGTAAACATCTTACGCGGCGGTATGAGGGTAAATCTCGGCAAATGGATCGGAAATGTGTAAACCGATTCTAGCCGCTAGGACAGTACTATATACAATTTTGCCATTTAAAATCGTTTCAAACGGATTTTAGACGATAAAAAAGCATATTTAAAATTAAAGGAACGGTCAAAAGTATTATTTTTATTATATTATATTCGCAGTGTATTTGGATCACAGCTTATTTTTAATAGACGGTTGAATTTAAATTGATTTTCGCTTCAAAATCCACGACAAATTCGTCCGAAGCCACGGCTATCGTCCTAAAAAAGTCCGAATTTTCGGATTTTTATACAATTTTGCCATTTAAAATCGTTTTTAAACTGATTTAGACGATTAAAAAGCATATCATTGTTTTAAATTATACGAACTGTCAAAAGTAATATTCAGATGCCCAGACTTTAACCCTTTCAGCCCCATTGGGACATATATAACCCACTAAAGGGTTCAGAAGTTCCAGCGGCACAACAGTGTCCCGATTTTGCATGTATTTTGCATTTTCTGGGACTTTATGGGGCTTACAACACAATTCAATTATTTTGGGATACTCTGACAACACCGTAATTCGTCAGTTACATATGTTGACAAGCCAGGTGCGCGTGGTTAAGCAGATTATTTACTCTTTTCTACACTTTTTTCCATATTTTGTGAAAAATAATTATCAGGTAAGTTTGAAAACTATATTTTATAGTTATTGTATATATGTATTTGCAAGATAAAGTAAATTTAGGCTTGATTTTTGGTATGTTTGCACCGACGGGACATTAATGTCCCATTTGGGTCTTTTAGGCACTTGTTATTATCCCAGTCGGGCTTTTATGTACACGAGTGTCCTATTATGTGTTTTTATAACACACTTTTTTTCGTTTCAGAATGAGTAAGAAAAAGCTGACGCAAAAACGGTTGGAAGAGTTGGCTGCACAATTATCTGATATTGAGTTTGATACAGATGATGTAGATCCCTACGCCACCAGTGACTCTGAATCGGATGAAACATATGAACCTGAACCTGAACCGAAACGACGCGACGTGGTAAATTTAGTGCCGTACCCTATGAGGCAGAGAGCTCTGAATCATCAGACTCAGGAGAGGAGAATACTGGAGATGGATCCGATTTCGATAATTTACCTTTCGCTTTTCGAAATACTGTATGGAATACAGTGACGGATGTTTCAACCCCAGGCTGAGTATCCCACCAATACGACCTGTTATTATCAGTAAAGAAGTTGACCGAAATAGTACTTTTAGTTTGACAAAAAAATAATATTTTTTGATGCAATATCTGACGTTTATTTACGGGGACATATATAAGCCATTTATTTTTTTGGATATACTGGGACACTTCTTTTTCATTGAAAAGCTCACTGGTATATATTTGTCCCATTTTTTTTTTAAATAAAAACGAATAAAAACGAAAAATACTGTTTTATTTTATCGAGTTAAGCATACAAAAATTAATATTACACCTACGGGATAATTTTCTTTGACGTAAAAAAAATGGGTTTGAAAGGGTTAAAACAGTAAAATTTTAAAAAGCTGGTTATTGACTGTCCCAAATCAAAGGATGTCGGCCCAAGATTATAAGGTAAATATGCTGTGTCCATATGTTGATGTTATTCCTGGTGGCATTAGATTTTCGTGTTGAATTTGTGCAGTGAATTAATCCACTCCGAAGCTGCCAGTTCGTATTATTAAAGAATCCTAATTAATATAATAAATGCGAATGTTTTTGTTTTTATTCTATGAACATGCTAAAATTTACAGGTAAGGGCCATAGCACGTTGAAAATGCCATTTCTCGTCCGATTACTGAAGTTAAGCAACGTCGGGCGTGATTAGTACTTGGATGGGTTACCGCTTGGGAACATAACTTGCTGCTGTAATTTTTTTTACAACCTATGTCGTTATAGGATATGTTTACACATTAGTCTCGAGTACTAGCAGACTCGCTTAATTTTTTTTATTTATTTTTGTTTTAATTATGATAATGTTTAATATTATTGCTAAAAATGCATTTCTTTAATTATATACCTATATTATAAACACTCGTGTGTTTGTATTTTTACTTTTTGAAACTCTGTTTTTGGAAACTAAATGAATTTCAACGCAAATCACATTTTTGCGTTTTTGTTCATCATTTTCAATTCAACAAAAAATGTGGGATTTGGATACTACGGTCGAAGTTATAGTTGAACCTCTTATTATCAATGTTGGTTCCGAAAGTAGTGATAGTAATGATTCTGAATCAAATTCTGAGCAAACCTCCGATAACGAGTAGTAAACTTAAAATTTTATTGATTTTTGATGCTTTCGATGCAACTTTCAATATGGTATTTTATGATAAGAAAAACCCCTTATCATCCATGACTCTTTTTTTCCTAGCCTTAATGAATTCATAGTACTATTTGTTTGTAGTACAATTTTGTTGCTTATTACTAGACTTAGAAATAATTTTGAATATACGTTTTTTTGCATATTTTAGACTAAAATCATGCATATTTATGTGCATAAACTTTATTTTTTTTAGTGGATATTTGCCTAAGTCTACTTATTACTATTCCATTATAAAGTTATTATAAACATATTAATTTACAAAGCAATTGTATCCGCCACTGGAATTTCCTTCTCTCTTCCCTTACCCGTCGAGGCGCGCCTTAAAACTAAAAATGAGTCACTGACTATTATTTCCGACTTGAACTATACATTCCCTGCATGGAATTTCATATACCACATGAGTTTATTTTAAGTTTTGACATTTTAGTTTTTAATTTTGTAAAATGGCGATTTAATAAGTTGTGACCTCTGTGAGCACTAGATATATTATAGTTTGAAAATAAGTGTTTTAACAGCTCGGATAACCCCTGTATGTATGTATGGAATTGTTAAGTACGTGTAGCAGCTATTTTTTTATTTTTATTTTAAAGGTGACCTGTACTATTGTAAAGTTTATGAACCTTTGTTTTGAACACATAATCAACTAGTTTTTTTTGGGTAATTGATCATAAGTAATGCTTCTTTTGCCTTTATTGTTGCTTTTGCATAAATTCTGTATCTGGCAGTTGGATAGTTCTGTCTGCCAGGCATATGATGATGGATTTTTTTTGGGAACATGGATGATGAGAACTATAGTTTGTGTATCTAGAAGACAAATTTGGGTAGTATTCGATTACACGGTAATCTGAATCATATATATTCATATATGTTTCAGACTTTTTTTTTTTTTTTTTTTTTTTTTTTTTTTTTTTTTTTTTTTTTATATATATATATATATATATATATATAATTCACTTACTAGTGGTGCAACAAGCAACGTTAATTCGCAACTTGGTTTAATTCGGTATGTAGTGTTGTAATATCACCTAAAAATTTTTGAAAATCTGTATAAAGGTTGAATTATGTAAAATAATCAAAATAGTTAAATTAACTTAGTACGATCGTTCTAGAAGTATAATCCTGATTTCACTATTAATAATGTATAGCTCGTTTAAACCTCTCTTAGTCTTACGCCCCCAAGATTTCAATAGCCAACCCGAAAAATGGAGTGAGACGTTAAAACGGTTAGAAGAATGGCGACAAAATGTTTTTGCGAACCGATCGAGAATATATTTATTATCCGAAGCTAATCTGAAGTCTAAGGGGAAGAAAAGGACAGATAGTTTTTTGCATCCACGTTGGCCTTACTGAAACTTTCTCAAACTTGTCTTTTTTTCTGAATGAGAACAAAAGCTAAAGCTACATCCACACTGAAAGCAACACATAGGAACGTTGTTTGTTCCTGGATCTTGTTTCTGAAAACTTCTTGTTCCTTATTTTTTATGGTTTCAGAAACAAATGGTGCTTGTTTCCATATTTAGCGGTAAATAACAAAGGAAATGTGGCACAACGTTTTTGAGGTGAAACTGCTTTACGCCCGGTAGGGTAAATTCGTTTCATGCGAGTTGCTAGGTAACGAAAACATGCAACGCTACGTAGTGGAGTTAGTAGTGAAGATCGCCTGATCCGTGAGCGCGCTTCAATGCATCGTTCGTGACAGGCAGAAGTTTCACTTCAGTAGCGTGTTATATGATAACACGTTCATTTTGAAGTAAAACTTCTTTAGGCACGGTAGGGAAAATTCGTTTCATGCGAGTTGCTATGTAACGAAAACATGCAACACTACGTAGTTGAGTTAGTAGTGGGGATCGCTTGAGCCATGAGCGCGCATCAATGCAACGTTCACTTCAATAGCGTGTTATACGATTACTCGTTCATTTTTTTGTTTCTATGTAGTGGCCACACGTTACAACTTGTTTCCGAAACTTTTATGTAGTGTGTGTGTGTATATCAAAGGAGTATGGGACGAGTGGAGCGTACATTTTTGTTGTATTTAGTTTATAATTTTTATTAAAATTAAAACATGTTGTTGAACTGGAAAAAGGATTGTATAGTAACCATTCCAAATCAGTGGTACTTATACGACAAAATTTTTGAATAGTTTGAACACAAACTATTGTAGAGATTTTATAATACGAGGCGTGCTGTTCGTGCGATGCTGACCAGTGTACGCTCACGTTTAGACTCCGTTTTGATCTTGGGGATAAAACAATTTATCATATTTTTTTTTTAGTTTTATTATGTCCTAATTTGATATTTTCGATACTGAATAGCATGCCTAGAATGAGAACTATGGGTGTATTAACTTATACATCTTTAAAATATTCGAGAACAGGATGATTTATCTGTTTTTTTTTGTAGGTTTATTTTATCCTTTCTATTTAGGCTAAGCCCTTTATTGTAATTCAGGACATTTAAAAGGCTATGCCAGCCACTCTTATACTTGATATGTAATATACTATATAAGTAGAAAATATAAATATACCTACAATTTAAAAGCAGTTCTTAGCTTCAAGAGGCATTATAAAGATCCAAAAAGTGAAAAAGACTGAAACTTGGATCTCGTATCACGTTAACAGACCCCTTATAGATGAAACCGAGAATAAAACCAATGTTGACTAAACATCAGTGTAAACCCCGCTTATGAAAGAATGAAAAAAATCTCTCGCAGACAGAGAATCATGGGATAAGCAAAAAAACATCATTAGAATTCATTGGGTGATTAGGACATAAAGTTTATTTTAAAATCACATTCGTTTCTGGTGATTCACTTCCAATGAATATTCCTTTATAACCTGTTATAGACAATAAGCAATCAGGCAAAATTACAGTAACCGAACATTAACTACTATTTTTTTAAACTATCCTTCAGTGTTTTATTGAAATAAATAATACGTTCTAGAACTTTTCTTACATTACCAAAGTAGGAAATACACAGTGTAAACCTTAATGCGAGCTTTGTTTACACGAAAATGTTAAAAATTCATGTTATTGCCATGGATTCTCTAGCTTGCAAGATGATACTTAGCGAGTTTCTAAATATTTAAAAGTAATCAAATATCTATGTTTAGAAGTTTTCTCCTGCAAATAAATTGCTGATAAATTATTTCAGCAATTTAATCAATATAATAATTATTGTATTATGCATATGTGGTAACTAGTTTCATGGAAACGTTTGTCTCAAAAGGCTTGGTACAAAATACTTTATTGTATGTAGTGCGCTAGACAAGGGAGTCCCTGTAAAGCGACGTTCTAGGTGTTTCCAGTTGTACAACGAACGGGTGCGCTGTTGCCATCTGTCGCGACTGTCTGACAGCCGTGGCAGGGAGCGGGATGATGCTGGCCAAATCCTGGGAACATCTCCGTGAAAATATCTGTAAAACAAGGATATCTCGGCTACATGTCTGCTGTGTTCCAGACTATCCAATTCCCAGTCAACTCCGTGTCGCCGACGAGACGCACAGCTCTCTTCTGAATGGAATCGAGCAGCTTTAGGTGTGCTTAGGTGCGGCACCCCAGATGTGTGAGCAATATTCTAAGCACGGTCTTATTATCGCTTTGTAGAGCAAGAGCAGCTGCTGCGGTGTATACTGTTTTTTTGTTGCGAAATAGCGCACCAAGCTTCTGAAAGGCTGATTTTGCGATGTTAGCAACGTGATCATGCCAGGACATATTGCTGTTGAAGGGAGACATCCAGTAGTCTGATTGACGAAGATGAAGGAATGGTCGATCCTGCCATAATGATATCAGGGCGCCGTATTGGCTTTCTTGGAAAACGTGGCTGCTTGGGTTTTTCTGCATTGAACTTTGTATACTTCGTTAAATAAATCTAGTAGTATATCCAAGGTATCTTCGTTCATGCATTTTAATGTTTCAACTGGGGATCTGATCTGGGTCTACTGCTTTCCCATTTTTGCTGTTTGTTAGCGCCGTTTTTATTTCTGCTTTTAATATTTTTAGAAACTCGTTATCTTCTACTTCAGTTTCCGTTTGTCCTGTTCTATTGTCTCCAAACAACTCATTGATATATTCTGTCCATTTTTTTAGTTTCTGATTTGTATCCAAGATTAGCTTCCCGTTTGCTTCGTTGAGTATTCCTGGTTTTCTTTTTCTATTAGTATAAGATCTCTTTTATTTTTTTGTGGGTGTTAAAACTGTCATGTTTTTATGATACTCCTCTATCTCTTCCTCTTCACATTGTCCTTTTAGCAATTTTTCCTTTGCTTGTTTAATTTTATGTTTTACTTGTTTGTTTATCTCTCTATATTTCATATCATATCTGTTCTTGAACTGCCGTCTTTCGTCCATTAACTCAAGGATCTCCTCTATCATCCATTGTTTCTTTTTGTATGTTTTTGGTGTTAACACTTCCTTTTGACTTTTAGTTATTTTTGTACTCATTAGAAGCCATTTGTTTTCTATATCAGTGTTTTGGAGAATTTCTTCTTTTATATTCATCAGTTCTTTGTTGATTTCCTCTGTCAAGCGTTGCTTTGTTTCTGTATCTCTTAGTCTGGTAGTATCGATTCGGGTATTTTCTGATCTTCTTATTATTTGTTTCATTCTGAGCCTAATTCTGGTTACTACGGGGTTATGATCTGACCCTTGGGCATGTTTTTGCCGACATGATTACGTTTTTGTATCTTTGTCTAATCAACACATAGTCAATTTGGTTTCTTACGATCTGTCCCTCTTTATCTGCTGGCGATCTCCATGTGTAAAGTCTGCGTTTGGGTAATTTGAACAATGCATTTGTTATTACAAAATTGTTGTTTTGGCAGAATTCAATAAGTTTATCGCCCCTTTCATTCCCCTTCAATTCCTGTCCCCCCAGGTCCGAACCTTCTCCAGACCTTGATTAATTGTTATAATCTGCTCCTGTCTGCGATGATAAGTCTCAGTGGCTGGCAAAGGCTTTTCTTATCTAAATTAGGAGACAAGGGTATACTGTCATCTGCAAAAGCTGTAAACAGGATTGTTGGTTTCGGTCAGCAGGTCATTAATATAGATGAGGAATAGGGTTGGTAAAAGTATTGCGCCCTGAGGCACTCCCGCATTAATGGTGAGTGTGTCTGAGATGTGTCGATCAACTGCAACGTGCAGAGATCGGTTCTTAAGGAAACTGGCAAGCCAGCTGCAGATAAATGCTGGCAGTCCGAAGAACGGCAGTTTGTTGAGCAAACGCAATCGCTCGCGATTCTCCGTAATTCTCAATTGCCCTACTCCATATATGAGTGACATAGGCCAATATATCTCCTGTCGACCTTTGTTTGCGGAAGCCGTATTGGTACTTGAGTAGTTGCTGATGGATACACGTTCCATGACTTTGGAGCAAGGCAATTGGGCGATAGTTTGAGGGCGTAGTTTTCTTGCCTTTTTACTCGAGCGACTTTCCAAGGAGATGGGTAAATCCCTTTTCGGTAAGACGGAGAAAAGAGTCTGGAAAAAATGGGTGTTCGTTGGCGCAGTTCTTTGACACGATGACAGGTATTCCATCCGGCATCCGGCCCTGATGCCTTTTGCGTATCCAGCTCTTTGAGGATTTTACGAATGTCACGGTGGTGAAACTTCTGTCATGATAGTGTTGATGTTGGATATGTTTGGGATAGCCTTGCCATGGGGGAGTTTTAAGGTAGAGTGCGATGAAAACATTTCGGCGAGCATGTTTGCTTTTTTCCCAGCTGTAGTTGCCGTGACGCCGCGTTCGTCCGTCAGAGGTGGAAGAGACGTTTTTGTAAAGTTGTTACTTACTGCCTTTGCTACCGACCAGAGATTCTTGCAGCCACTGGGGCATTGCTAAAGTTTATTCCTGGTTTTTTGATTGTGTTTGTCCTTAGTATCGCCAATCACACGTTTGCATTCGTTTCTCGCCTCGGTAAAATAAATGCGAGTTTCAGCGGCCTGATTTCGCTGCCCGTACTTGTAGGCTTGTTGTTTCCTACTTACGGCTCTTTCGCATCTTCTGTCAGAGCAGGGCTTTCCTTTTGGCGGTAACTTAATAGGATTTGGGATGTATGCTTCCATTCCTAAGGCGACACAATTGTAATACCAGATTTGACGTGGCAATAGTGGATCCTTCTGTGGCAGTGGCAGTTCACAAACCGTTGTAATAAATTTGTGGTTGAAGGTATCTAATGACGGACCAACTGTAATTGTGTACTGGTCAGGATTTGTGGGTAGAAAAAGATCCAGGAGGGCGGCAAATTCAAATTCATCCGAGTTGGTTCGTCTACAAGTTGAGTAAGCTCGCAGTTGATGGCAAATGCTGCAGCTTCTCTACCTTCGTTGTCGGTATTGTTGTGATGTTTGAGCCAGTTGGTGTTTTGAGCATTGAAATCTCCCAGAACTATTATTTCTGAATTGTGGTGGTCGACCTGTATCGAATCAAAAGTGGTAGCTAGTGTTGTAAAAATGCTTTGGTAGGCTCTGTCGCTCGGAGGGCGATAGAGGCAGCATATTAACTTAGTTAATCTCTTGGCAGTGAACTTGAGCCACATGACGTCAAGGTTGTTCGGTTCGAGTATTTCTTCGCGGTGATACGAAAGGTCGCTTCGAATAAAAAGGCATATTCCGAACTTATGTCTAAATCGGGAGTGTAAGTGGTAACCAGGGTAGAGGTAGTAGTAGTTTACTGTTGTTGTTGTTGTAGAACATACTTGTGTTTCTGTAAAAGCTAATATGTGTGGTCTGTTTGTTTGTAGATGCTGGTGTACCGAATTTATGTTTGTATTTAGGCCTCTTATGTTGTAGAAATCTGTTCTAAATTAGTTCGGTATCCTTGTTACTTGTGAATCGTTGCATGAAGGGCCCTTAGGGCCACCCGACGCCTGGAGATCCGAATGGCCGGAGAGTTTACTTCCGGAATGTTTTGATTCTGGGTGCTTCCACAAATAAATATATTCGCGCTGATGAAGCATCAAGGTGATATCAACATAACTGACCTCACGATTTTCCGAATTGCAATAGCGGCCGGTTTGTCGGCGGTGACGCCCAGTTTTGCACTATAGTTGCACAGGTTTAATTGAGACAAAAATTAATACGATTGCGTGCAAAGTGCATTTGCGGCCAATAATTGAAATCTTAATTTAATTTTCTACTATTGCTTGAAACGATTTTATATTAATTCAATATTAGCTGAATAGTTCCCTGGATTATATTTAAGTCAGTTAAAGTACACACCCCCTATGGCTCGGGATAAAGCGAACCTTATCAATAATAGGTTTATAATTATTGAAACCACCAAGTTATTTTTCCTTGTATATATCGAGTACCAATATCTGAATGTATGGTGATCTTAAAAAAGGAAAATTCGCATTCTCGTTGCTAGGTCTTCAGTCTGGATTTTTTTTTTATTTTCTTCAAACAGATATTTTTTCGGGAAGAATTTGCCCAAATAAGGCTGTCGCATTATAATTATAATTTGACAGGGTAAGATTTCGGCTTCTTATCTTTCAGTAAATATTCCTTGAAAAATAAGGTTTCACTGCTTGTCGGTGTGTTCTTAGAAAGTTCCATGTGACTTAGGCCGCATCTGTTTTTAGCATTGTTCAGCATTTTCAGCTGAACTTTCGTACCAATTTGATGTATGACGAGGAATATAGCGTGTTTTTATTTATGGATAATAAGTTTGCTTTAGTGTTCTAACTTCTAGGGCCATGATTTTGATAAAGCCATATAATTACAGGATATACGCATCATTTTTTAGTTTGCGAAAAAATAAGAAAACCTTTGTGCACAAAATGAGATAAGAGCCAACGAATCTTACCTTAACTGGCAAAAAAATGCCTCATTTGACAGTATTCTTTGGCTTACAATAGCAATAAGCAAGTGTTTTCAGTATATGAGTTAGCGTCGTTGTTCAATTTTGACGCATTTTGATCCTATTCTGTAAAAAGGTTTTCGGTTTTATAAAATGTGTATATTTTTGTAATGTGAAAGGAGTAATACACCACACATTATTTATGACTAGGCGTGGAATTCCGATTGTTATTTTATTTTACCTTTGAATAAATTTGAAGTATAATTTAATTACAATTCCACTCCTTACATCCGTTTTGCGACTGCCAAGTATACATATGCTTCATTTATCCTTTAGCTTTAATATTTTATGTTTTCTTTTAACATTAGTTTTTGCTTTGCCATTGTCTAGCGATTGATCTCCGGGTTTTAGTTGTCTGATTTGCTCAAAGGAGCTACTGAGGTAACTCAAACCTGCAGATCAATCACTTACAATCTCATTTTAAATATAACTGGATGATATCAAAGTTCCATTTAAATTGCGTACGCCACTGACATTTTATTTCCTTTTTTTCAGCTCGATCTCCTGTTTCCTATGCATAGGCTTCTGTACGTCTTCCACAGGACCGTTCAGCCCAGGTATCGCATGTGTATAAAATGTATGTATAACAATATTTACTTTAGGCTGATCTGCTATTAGATTGAAGAGAAGTTATCCATTGTTATGTTACCGTTTCAGTATTCAAATTAATGTAAGGATGGTCCCGAGCGCATCAACATATCGCTCTTACAAAATATTATTTCAGTGTTCCCTCATACAGAAAACCCATGAATATGTGTCGGCGATGTAAGGCCCTTTTTGCCCTCAGGGCACAACTTAACCAAATTTATGCAATAATTTTATATTGAGCACGAGAAAACTTTACCTCGTTCTTTAATTTATATCTTCGCTTATTTTATAAATTCAAAAGGCATTTTGTTTGAGGCGAAATAATTACCTCATAACTTATTATTTAGTTTGAATTAGTTTATGCTAGAAGCAGGTTTTGCCTAATAAAGTTTGCACTCATAACACCCTGCTTAGTTTGTACCTCTAATGAATGTTAAAGATTAATAAACATATTTAAGCCATTGGATAAACCGCGCTTTATTTATAACTGGAGATAAATATGCCCTTTAAATCAACAGAGGAAGAGGTACAGTAGCATTATTAAATGTTTGGCAAACATCTGGTAAAATGGCAGGCAGCTATAATAAGTTCGAAAGTGTCGAGTTTAATAAGTACCTTTTTGATGGAGTTTTTAATTAAATTCATTGGAGTACTTTCCTTAGGATTAATAACGATATAATGTTTGATATTAAATTGAATTGATTTTTTCTATGTGCTTATATTATCCACGTTCACTATTTAATTAAAGGGTATTGAAAACAATATTTTTTAAATGATTTCTATGACTTTATAAATTTTGAGTTTAATTCAGCTTTAATTAGTGCCAAAAAGGCAATGGAGAGTACTTTTTGGAATTCATAACAATTATACAAAGTGCCTCAAAGGCTTTGAGCCATAAAAGTTATATTTTTCCAATACAAAATGCAAAATTTCAATACATATTTTATTTAAAATACGCGTACGCAGATTTAAATTTTTTAAATATTAATAGGAAATAACTAAAACACAGTTTTATCCACAATACCGAATAATATCGAATGCTCCATCTTTATAATGTACTAAAACTACTGTAAAACGGGGTTCCTTTGGTAGGTTTTGATCTATTTTGGCTCTAAAAGTCACAAATCGCTTGGAAAATCAAACTTTTTAAAATAGCATCGTGCCTTGTGCCCAATTGACAGTAGATCACTCAAATATGGTTCGTTTTCATTAACGCATATTAGAAAAAAAACTGTTTGTGAGGTGCCAAAGTAGGCAGATTTTAAAGGTTTCTTTGGCAATACATGAAAATCTAATTTGCCCCAATGTAGAGGCTGTATTAGGCTTTCTTTGCTACCAAAAATGATAAATCATAAAGGTAGCTTTGAATTTGGTTCAATTATCAATCATAGTTCCTAAGGCATTAAAATTATAATGCATATTTTTAATAACTTTATTTATTAAATCAATATGAAAGAACAACTAAACAATTAATTCTGAACGTAAAATAAACAGAATTCCTTAAGGATTTTAATAACAAACAATGAAAATTAAATAACTCTAACATCATGAAGTCCTTTCACGAAGAAAATTTCACATCTCAAAGAATCATCACTATCAAAATCTTCATCTGTACAACGGGAACGAACGTAAAATGAATCTGCGCTCCCCTCATTACAGAAGCAACAAATCCATTTTTTGCATTTATTACAGCACATCCAATCATGGTCTATGTAATTCTTCCATTTTCTAAAGTAGTTTTGACAACTCTTTTTGCTTGTTTTCTTTTTGGTGTTTTTGTAGCTGGAACTAAAGTTGCAAGTGGCGCGTCGTGGTCCCTATCATCGTCGTCGTCCCTATCATCGTCCTTACTGTTAGGTCCCTGAAGGACCAGCGATTGGTTCATTGGTTCATTTGTAGGTGGTTATTCACTAGATGGTCCTTGGAGCTTTGATTTAAGAGCAACTACCTTAATTTGCTTACCGGGTTCTATTTTCTTGCCACGTGTTCTAGTGAGCCTTTCCTTATTTGAACCGCGTAGATCTTGAAGCAGAAGAATGAATTAAGCTCTCCTTTAGGATAGTAGCTTTGGCATTTTCGTCATCGCCTTCCCTTTGAACGTATGAAATTTTTTTCAGAACTTCGTGTGGGCTAAAAGGACAGAGCCCTGTGGTCCTAAACCCATATTTTAAATTGTTGGACACATTTTCACTTAATGAAACCCGCAATCGATTAAGGGGGGTAGGAAAATATTATTTTGGATTGAAGTTGATTTAGTTTCACTGGGCCATTTGTCTAGAATCTGACGCCACTTTTTCTTAAACAGGGCAAACATTGCTACATCTAATAGTTGCATTAGATGAGTGCTGTTGGGGCAACACTGTCTTATAGATATTGTTCTCCTCACCAGCTTCAATGATAGTAGGTGAAAAATAGGAGACTAGATTGTCCCGATCAACAATTTTTTATCCAGGATTTTCAATTTATTTAATTTTGGGCAATTAAATTTGGAAAAAAACACTTTTCAAATTGGTTCATATAGAACTAGCCACTAGCTGCGATATTTTAGAACATTCCAGGAGGACCTCCTTTTATTCAACTTTCGTATAGATTGCCTGCCCTGTAACAACAACAACAATCAGCCTTGTCGCGTCCACTGCTGAACATAGGCCTCCCGTAATCTGTGCCTGCCTTGTACATCACCATAAAGGGTAATAAATCACCTGCAGCTTTTCCACACACCATTATACTGATCAAGGCCTTGAATGTTTCTAAACTCTCCACGCGTTTGGTTCCCTTTCTAACAATGAATTTGGCTCCAGGGCAAGGGCTGTTTCACTCATGCAATAGGTATACAAATCTCATACATTCGTGTTGACTCCCGCATACAGTCGATACAGTCACATGCAGTCAAATGCAATGCATGCAGTCGTAATACAGTCTTTAGGAATTCCTTGCAGTCCCATGCAGTTATTGGTGCAGTCACACGCAGTAGCGTACATTCCATGTACATTCACGAGAAATCGTATGCAGTCGCGGGAAGTCGAGCGTGCAATCTTGTGAGAAGACTCTACGTAGAAAGCCACACAAATGAACCTAAGTGCGCGCGCACGCACTACTCCCGTAACTATTATTTTCAATTTTGTGTTCTTTATTTTTACATTATTTGTTGTAATTTTAATGTGGCAGCATATTTTATTTGGAGGAAAAGTTACTTTTCATGGCTTGCTCTCTATTACCAGCCTCACTCCGTTCGGCTGTTAAACACGAGCGCGCCATGAAAAGTATCACTTTTCCTCCATATAAAATAATATACTCTTTATAGCCACCATCGTTTTTTAGATACAGGGTTCTCCCTGAATATGCACTTTTGGGGCATACCTCGTATTTTGAGAACGGTTAATTATATTGCAAAGGCAAAAACTGTATCTTATAAATATTTTAACGTACAATCAGTTTTTTGATAAAATTCATAATGCTCGAATACAGGGTGAGCCAACGAAAACTTTACACCCCGATTTTTCTTCTTTAAAATGAAAATTTGGAAAACCCTTCGATTTCTGATTCGTGCCAGTTTTCAACCTTGTCACTTCAGCCCCCTGAGGGTGATGGAGCTTCACTTCTAAAATTTGAAATGGGTTAAAAAAGGAGTCGAGTGGTATCTTATTTTGAACGTCTTTTGAACCTTATTACAACTTCCGAATTTGACGTCTCTACGCACATACCCGTTCATGTGAGACCTTGTCAAAATATAGAAAAAGTATTTCTTAATTAATTATTACTTAACTAATGAGAGCAGTGACTACAAAGTTAGTAGATGTAATCAGTGTCAACTGACCTTCGAAATTTGGTATTGCTGAATCTCCAGTACCATATTAAAACTCACCCAATTACAATGATTGAGTAATACTTTATTTCGAAGGCCCTTTGACCCTCATTACATCTACCAAGTTTGTAAAAATGGTTGCTAGCTCTTATAGTTAATTAATTATTAATGAAGAAGTATCACTTTTCCAAAATGTTGACTAGATGTCACATAAACAGAAATAAGAGTAGAGACGTCAAACTCGGCAGTTGTAATAATGGTCAAAAGATTTTTAAAAGAGGTATCAGAACATCCACACAACAGTTCCGTTATGGAGCTTAATTAAACCAATAGAAATACACAAAAGTGACAGAATTTATGAAATTTGAAAAATGTAAAAACAAAGCAAGTAACTTTTTCTGCTAAATTAGAACTGATTTTAGGCATGCCTTGGGTTAGCTTGGGTTAATTTTAGTTGGTTGAGCCCCGGAAGGGATATGCGTTTTCTCTTGCTCCGCCCATTAACTGTGGTGTGGATGTACTATTGCATCAGACAACTCCCTTTTCCATTTAAAATTTTAGAGGAGCTCATCACCCCTAGGGGTTGAAGTGACAAGGTTGAAAATATTCACAACAAGTGTTCCCATAGAATTAGAAATCGACGGTTCCGAGCGTTCCAAATTTTCATGTTAAAGCCGGAAAACCGAGGTGTAAAGATTTCATTAGCGCACCCTGTATAGACTAAATTTTGGTTTTCTTAAATGGGAGACCCTGTATATTTTTTCCTCGTTGTATACAGTAATGATTATACGAGTATAATATTCGATAATATTTAGAACTCGGTTCCCAATTTATCTATCCTTAATCGTTGGAGTACTACCACCGTGCAAAATTGCCCATTAAATCAGACACTATAAATGCGTTATAAGCTCTCCGACTATCAGAAATATTAGCGATATGCACAAAAATGGAACACTCTACAGTCCACTGCTTTTTCGAATATTTATTTACATTCTCATGCAGTCCCATGCAGTCGGTGTAGTCACCTATCATATTTATGCAATCAATGCAGTCAAATGCAATATTTATGCAGTCAAATGCAATAGGTGTACAAATTTTAGTGAGTGAAACACCCCTTGCTCCAGGGTCATCTTGAACATTAGTTTTATCATAGTTGAAAATCGAAGGAGGATCAATATCTTTAACGTTATAAAAAAATTCGGCTATTTGATTTGGTTCTACCGCCGCACATGTTTATTTTATGTCTGCAGCCGACACTCAGATTATTCCGGATGATAAAATTTTCAAGATAATCATCTCCAGGAACATTCTCCTTGAATTCCTTAACATTAGGACCTTTCTTTTGTAAGTATTGCCACACTCTTTCTCTATTTAATAGCAGAGAGTAAGGTTATTGTTGATATAAAATTATACTGAAATAATATGAACAATAAAACAAAATCAAACAGAAATTAGTTATATGGGAAGAGGCAGTTGAGGAGAGTGTGCAAATTCTGCTGCTCAGTGAGAGATGGGGTTCGGTTAAGGGCGCCAGCAGCTCTCTACCAGTTGAACTGCTAACTGCCTTTGGTGTCCTAGGTACCACTCCTCAATAACTAAATAAATTTGTGAATAAGTGCAAGTAAGTAATGAGGTATTACATAACAAAAAAACTAAAATTTTAAAACAATGTCCACGTTTATTGATATGTTGTTATTTGATACAAGGCTCAGGTGTCCTGCTATTGAAGTTCTTAGGCTAGGTTATACAATAATGATTATACCACAATAAATCTTTAAAATTGAAAAAGCCACTCACTGACAACTAGAAGCTAAGATCGGTTTTCCAACATAATACTGAAGTTATCCAGTATCCAATATTCAATTAAATGTTTCAATTAAAATGAAGAATCACTAAAGTTAATCAAGGAATTAATTTAGTGAAATCAAATAACAAATTAATTAAATTTAATTAGTGTACAATAAATTGAATGAAGGTAATTAACAAAGTAATTAGTGAAGTAAATCATCAACTATTAGCCGAATGAGAGATTAGTTTAATGATATAAATTAGCAAATTAATCAACGAAGTAAATTGCCAACCATTAATCAAATAAAATAAAATAATTAAATAAAATTAATTAACAAATTAATTAGTGCAGTAAGTCACTAACTGTTAATCAAATAGTATAAAGTTAATTCAATGAAATTAATTAACAAATTAATTGGTGAAGTAAGCCACCAACTATTAATCAAACAATGTCTGCTTGCCTTAATGACAATTCAAAATAAAGTAAATGAGAGGTAAGCCAAACTAAAACTAAAAAAGTTAAGGTAGGTGTAGGCAATAAGGTAATTAAAGCGGTATTAAATTAAAAAAAGTAAAAAAAAAACACACAAAGTAATGTAGGTAAAACCCGAGCAAACAGCCTATATTAAATAATGATATAATGCTTATAAGCGAGGCAAAATATCCAGGCATAAGGTAAAGTAATAACTAATAGGCAAAATTATTAGATGGTTTCAAAAATAAGAGAAATATATACACTCTAACCTATAAGTTGTTAAGGCTCGTATAGCTATTCAAATAAATAAGCTAATGTTAGATATTGATACAAGTTGCACATTGATATAAAAACTTAAAGCTAAATAAACCCAGCAAGTCGTGATCACGAATCGTTAAGTCGCAATATTTTCCTGAGTCAGTATAACATATACCAACTACAGAGGCTTTACGTGTAATAGAAAAACTAATTGCTATATAGAAATCACAACTTATGGAAACTAGCTTAAAAGCAAAGTTATGTAAATATAAAAGCTCTAGTAAGCAAATGTATCTTTCAAATATAAGAGCAATCAAATCTATAAACCGTAGTTACACTTACGAACCAAATTATTCAAAAAGAATGCAGTTATTAATTTATCAAAAATCAAAATTCATTATTACATTAGAATGCTCACATACGATGGAATGAAAATAATTCTAAGTTAGGCTTATCTGTGTCCTGTGGCTCTCAAACCAGCACGGCTGATCATATACTCAGGTCTCAACAACTATCCAGCTGAACCAACAAGTACCCACTGAATACTCCTCACAAGTGGTTAGTTATGTAATGTAAGGTAAGATGCTAGAATCACGAGCACCACAAGCAAACTAGCAAACAGCTAGTAAGGATGGTAGAGGTAAAATTAAAACCCTAAAAATATAAAACGTCTAAAACACTAGACACAATTCATTGGCTGTACCTGTGGCCAGCGTAGCAGTTCAATACAACACCTCCAGTTAATTATTAATTACTTGAGCTTAATTACATAAGCGAAAGGAAAGTTCATTGGCACAATCCCCAGTCAGCAAGATAAAGCTTTATTAAACCACTAACCCCTTAATTCAATCTTGCAATAATATCAAAAATATATAATATACCTAATAATATAAGACATTGTCAACCCCCAAAATGAGAATATCATTTGACAAAGAGTAACCCCGTTAATAGTGTAGAATGAAATTGAGTGAAGTGACCCAAAATGTGACTACACAGGCATTTTGAACAATGTAACGAAGCCCAGTACAGTACGAATAGCAAAATTACCATAAACCATGAAAATAATCACTAGGTTATTCCTAAACGATATTTATAGTTTAACTAAAACCTTAAAAACTATGTTTTAGATAGAAGTTTGATTAAAGTGGTCCAAATCAGAGAGTAATCTAATGAAAAAAAAAATCTAATTTACAAATTGCTAGATTAGAGATAACATTTTAAGTTTAATTAGAGATATTAAAACCACTTCGCAACTAGAAGATAACATAATTTAATGGTATTTAGCCATTATAAACTATTTTAAGAGAAAATATATGTTTTTTTCTTTAGGAATCATGAATCCATGAATAAATTCTTTAAATAATGTTAAATATTTACCTAAATTCAAGGTGTTCTAACGAGGGTTTTATAGGAATGTTCAACCTCTATTCTATGTGACTTTCCCAGTCTGGCAGATAAAAATCCTTCCGTGAAGAAATTAGGTTTCTTGCTATTAATCCATCAAAAATACAGACAGGCAACCAAATATAAGATATACAAGAACAAGAACCTATTTATGTAGTCTTGGCTAAAAATCTCATCAAGTTGGTCTGAAAAATTCCAGATACGAGCTACCGACCACTTCCACCAAATGACCGTAGCAGAGTGACATGGCCGTGGCCCCTGCACCTGGACCAAGTGTTCCTTCACAAAAAAAAACTTCAAAAGCGTACTAAACTCATTAGTACTAAACCAGCACTAAGTAGCGCGAAATTTTGCACATTTAAATAC
Source organism: Pissodes strobi (assembly GCA_016904865.1). Lineage (NCBI taxonomy): Eukaryota > Metazoa > Arthropoda > Insecta > Coleoptera > Curculionidae > Pissodes > Pissodes strobi. The sequence continues at coordinate 319,982 of MU182093.1, forward strand.
GTATTTCGAGACCAAACCAGAAAAGAAGCAATATATGATTCTACCCAACCCGGCTAACATCTATGCGAACCATAATCAAGAATAATTAATTAAATTAATAATTAGTCTAGTACAATTAGACGACGCAATATTACCAACGTTATTTTCTGGATAACCGCAGTACTCCATCTGACACGTGTCGCATGAATCACGGTTTTGTGTTGAAAACATTAAGCACGTAGGTACCAGGCTGGAAATTTACTGCATTTAGCGGTACAACTGAAAGATCGGTGATGTCGAAATTCGATTAAATACATTATTCGACAACGAAAACATATCATATGTGCGAAGTATAAACCAAATTTAAGTTAACTTTAAATATACGAAATTTAATATGTTACTGTATTTGTATATGAATTCGCGGATATCGGCTTTGTTAAACGGGAACCCCCAATTGCTCACTGTCGCTAAAGTCTTCGTAAGCAATTGCTCCTCCGCAGGTGTAAATACCGTTGGCTGACCCGGAGGGCGTGTATGTTAGCCCCTTAACTTGGTTTGAAGAGTCCCGCGAGAAATTTTGAAGCCTTTCGTTGCCGCCGCTTGACTCATGCCGGCCCTAATCGCAGCCAAGGCTCCCCCCACTCTTTCCAGGTTGTATATATATATATATTTATAACCCAAACAAAAAAAATAATTTAAATAAAAATGTTTGAACAAACTGCCAAAGTAGGCCGAAGTGCCAAAGTTTTACCATAGTCAATGCAATAAAATATGTAAGTTTTTCAAACGCTGAGAGTTTCATACACACAAAGAATCTGCTTCTTGGCATAACGCACAGTAATGTCGCGATGTCTAAAATAAACCAAGGAATATTCTATCGTAGTAGAATATTCTTTGAATAAACGGAAAGGAAACACAGACTGGCAAAGATTTATTACTTTTATGATTAAAATTCTTCAGTTTATTATCAAACGACCTAAAAACTATGGTCAAATACGACTCAATTTGAAAGGAACTTAAGATATTCATAATGAACGATTTTTCCAAAGTTTCTTATTATAATATAATATTTTTGTATTCTGCTTTCCTCTCGCGCATCTTCCAACATATGAACTCTTCCACCTCTGCGTCAGTGTCGGAATCACGCAATCAGTAAGGGCTGTGCCGCTTTGGTTGGGAGCTGAGGTTGACTATTTTCTTTGTTACAAGCAAACAAACAGCTTTGACAATTTAGGTAACGATCTCGGGTTCTCCTTCTGCACAGTCTAACAATACTTTCAATTCTTTCATAATTTAAAATTAAGTACAAGTTTAATAATTAAATCATCTAGTACTATTTGTATTGTGATCCAATGTGATTACAAATATTTTGTACTGATCTTACAACAAAGCATACCACAAGAAATTGCTACTTGGGACATATAGGTGTAAAAATATTTTATTTTGGGAATATCCATAGTCTGATGGCAGTTCTGGTTTAACCGGAAGTGCACCCAACCTTTTTGCTTTAAATAGCACCCTGTTATATATTCGTATTCTGCTTTAAACTTCTTTTTTAGTTATGGGCCAAAAGTTGGCATTAAAAAAAAACAAAATGGTCGTTCTGTAATATTGGTTGCAGCATCAAAACTTCACTGCAAATAAGAAGCATATGACAAAGATGGCTATATAGCCCGTTGTCGAAGTTACAAAGCTACTGGGACCGCTGACTGCTGGTGAACGCAGCCATTATCAATAATAAACTTTAAATTGTTTCTATTTTAATAATTTTAGTTCTGAAGTGACATAGTAATGGTAATGCCATATTATCCTTTTTGATTATTTCAATAAGAATCGCGTCAAAGTGCTATTTAAAGTAGATAAGTTAAGTGCAATTTTGGTTAAACCGTGGCTGCCATCCGATTTCCAATCTTCCTAAAATATAAAATTTTCACACTTATTAGTATCCCAAATATGAAATCTTTACTTAAAAAAAAAAAACAACAAAATAATAGAGGGTTAGACTGAATCTGGGTTACCCAGAATTTAAATTTGAATTTAATCTTTGTTTATTTTACTTAATCAACTTTTAATGATGAACAGCAAAGAGTATGCTTGTATGATTTTTTTATCAACTTTTATGCGAGAAGTAAATTTAAGGAGAATATAACTCCACCATGCACGACGCAAATAAGACCGAGCTTAGAATATTACCCACACATCTGGGGTGCCGCACCTAAGCACACCATAAAGCTGCTGGATTCCATTTAGAAAAAAGCTGTGCGTCTCGTCCGGGATCTGGATAGTCTGGAACACCGCATACATGTGGCCGAGATTTCTCTGCTTTATAGATATTTTCACGGCAGATGTTCCCAAGATTTAGCCCGCATCATCCCGCCTTCAGCAACGCCTGTCAGACAGTCACGACAGACGGCAAGAGCGCACCCGTTCGTCGTACAACTGGAAACACCTGTAAAATATAAGGACACCTTTGTATGGCGCAATGCAACACTGTACAACTCATTCCCAGGACATCTGTTTCTCCTTAATTACAACCTACAACTATTCAAGAACCGTGTCGATCAACATCTTACACACACACCGCTCGTCGGGTGCCATAGGATCTCCCTTTAGTGTGTGTGCCACTGCCATAAAAAAGTCAGCATAGTAGGAAGGAGAGTTGCTGCAGTTTTATTTGGCCTTTTACAAGCTTTCGATACAATAGATTAAATTGTGCGTCCTTTAAACTGGTATGTCTGAATATCATGAGTATTATTCTGAACTAGATATTTTTATTTTTCAAGACACGAACACAGGTCTATGTATGTTTTCCTTATTTATCAATAACTTCATGTCAGTGGAAGTGTTGTAATAAGCTTTGCTGATCACACATCAATGCCAGAGTCTGTAATGGAATTTTATGACAGTGTATTTTGAATTTTAATAAAGCACAATGTTTTTGAAATCAGATCAACAAATTTTCAACGAAAATAAGATTAGTTAATGTCTCTAGTTGTTGGGTAAAATTAAATGTTGACGAGCATGGTTTTAAAAATAATCACAGGATAATCATTACAAATTTTAAATTAACTCATATTATATCTGACACGAGATTTTTAGACGCATATGAAAGTGTGGAAATTATTAGATGCAGGAGTAATTTAAATAGAGATAGAGGGACTATCCCGTATAGTCCATAGTAGTGGTTGATCGAGTGTAAGTAAATGAATTCCCAGGAGGTTTTGGTTTCGCTTTATTAAACAAACAGTTACTATAAATTTAGATAGATTTAAACTTTAGTTTTAATCACTTTCTGATGATGCTAATATGGTTAGCGAAAGGCTCGTTTTTTGAATACCTTTTTAAAAACGATTCTGATAATACGTCTAATGTGTGTAAGTAAAGATTATCACTACTAACCCACACTAACTCAAACTATTTAATGAATATACACTATAATATAATATCTTGGTAAAGAGTGTAGGAAAAACCATATCTTCTTTTTCTTCTTCTTCGTCGTAGCAGGTGCGCTGCTCGAAATAAAATAGCTCACTTAATGTTTTCGGTGCCGTCGTTGTACTTTTTTTGAGGGAAGACATTCACCTTCTACCCAGTCTTGTTTTATCCTGAATTATTAGTTGACAGATGCTATAGTTGTCATTATGCATGATATGTTCAAGATATCTGAGTTCCCATATTTTCGTGGTCATCATTAATTCCCTATTCGTTTGTATTTTTTTCAGAACCCCGTCGTTAGATACGTAGTATGTCCAACTGATTTCTAGAATTCGCCGGAATACCCACATGCCCACGAAGGGAGCTTGTGTGCCTTGCTTTTTCGATTAGTTGGTGTATCTCTCTGCTATGGTCCCACTGCATCCAAGGAAGGCAAGGCAGCTACTCTGTTGTTTTTTTTTTGTGATTGGAATTTCATACTCTTCTACCACGATTGATGTTATCTGATTCAATTATTCGCTGCATACCGTCGAAAGAATTGGCCAAGGGAACGGTATCACCGGCATATAATATATTGCTCAGCATATTATAACTTTTTATTTTATAACTTTTAACAAATATACTTATTCCACTTAGAAAATTAATATATATTTTAAGTAACACTCAGATACACTTTCTATATGGGTTTTTTATAAAGTGACTCTGTAGGCTTAGGAGATAATATGACCTCTATGAGAATTACCTACATCATTATTTCCGTCAAACCGTTTCAAATGTTTAGTTCTATATATAGAGCTCATTGTATCTTTATGTAGTATAAGGGTATGGCAGAGCAAAATAAACGAGAGGAAATAACATTGACCGAGACAGTGAAATGCTAAAATAACTAAATAATACAGACGAGTATTCCTTTAGAAAAAAACACAGACAAGTATTCCTTTAGAAAAAAAGCGACAAATAAGAATGGGACGAGAACAATAATATCTCGTCGAAGATGTAAGGAAAAGAGAAAATGTCGTTAAATTCTGTAATCCTTTGAACTGAATGGATATAATACAAACAAAATATTATTCATATATTGGCCCACTGAGTAACATGAATATGTGCCGGTAAAATAAAACCTTTTGAAAGCACAGTGGTTGGTTTTTGAAATTTAATTGTGCCATAAACTGAATCAGAGAAAAGTGGTGAGAAATCCTAACTTTTATATGTTACAGCCCATGACCCCCCTGAAAGTGGTGAGTCAAAGGGTTAGTTTCGTATATACGGGGTTTCAAAGGGGCCTTGTCATATCATCATAATTCACACAAAATATTTATTTAATCCATGACAAAATGGTGCGCAAATCGCGTAAATGGTTGTACATGATTTCTACAATGCCTTTTTCAAAATATCATACAGGGTAATCCTTATTAGTTAAGTCAATATTGTACGTATAAACTTGTACGTTTCAACTAGAAAAATATGTCATAATTCTACCAGTGATTCTAGAAATATCTACAAAATTATATGGCTTTTGACAATGTAGTAGAATTCCTTTTTTTACAGGGTGGTTAGAGTTTGATCAAAATTTTGTTATTTAATATTGCGCGTAAACTCCAAACACCCACTACACAGTAAAACTTCTCCACAACTGACACCAACGGAGAAGAATAATTTTCCGTTGTATAGAGGTGTCCGTTGTGTAGAGTTGTTGCTATATGGGTAGAAATTAAAAAGAGAAGTATTTAATTGCTTGATTAATATTTAATTATATTGGGTGTATATTTATCCATATTAAATAATATATATGTACAGGGTGGCTCGAATTCCAGTCTATGTATGGCGATCTCGAAAACCATTAGAGACACAGTGTCGGTCAAACTAGGGCAAAATTGCGCAAAAAGAAAGTTGATGATGTCCCCTTGAAGACGAAATGTCGGATTCCACTGGATATCACCATTGGATAGAGCGGAAAAGGTGTCAATGCATTATTATTAACTAAAATGAAAGAAATTTTTATTCTGATTTCAAAAATATGTAATATATCTGCATTTGCCTTGATTATTTCTAAAATATTTCAAAATAATCATCTGGTTGCAAGTGGGTGCTAAAATACGGGAAAACCCTATACCGAATTACTTCTTAAAAAATCGTCAATTTTAGTTTTTTTTTATTTTGAACATTAGTTTTTACAATTCCTGAATCAAATTTCAAAATTACCTCCGATTTTTTTTAACTTGTTATTACATCACCATTAGGTATAAAAAATATTCTATATAGGTTTCTTAATTTTTGGTAAGCATCACTTAGATTACTAACAGTGGCAGTAACTTTTGGTTCATGGTCACTCTCATCTGTTCTTTTTTACATAATCACGAACACAACTAGTAAAGTTTATTTCATTAACAAGACCGCATTGATCTCCACTTATTTCATAAAATTGTCAACTTCATTACTTTAGAAAATGTTTATAATGATAACTTCTTTTCTAGGTCCTTTGGATCTGGAATTTTCTCAATTTCTTCTACTTATTATTATTGCTTTATTAGGTGCAGTTTTACCTAATAAAGCACTTTTCATTTGTTTTTGCTTGAAGGTTTTTCCATACTGTCACTATCTAAATTAAGACGCTAGCAACCGTTATGGACTGCTCCAATTCAGCAATTCGCAAATAACATTCTACAAATGATAACATTCTTCTAATCAAATACTTTCTAAATAGGGTTTTAAGTATTTAATTATTCCTTAGTCTAGCAGTTGACAGTCTCTTGCGGTATTGCATGACAAAAAAACACTGATAATATGTTAACTAAATATCCGGGTGGGATGTTGCATTGCCTAAGAATAAGATCATTTTTCTTTTTTGATGTTGCATTTTTCTGTCAGATTTGTGCAGCCAATCTATCATGATGTCTGGTCAACCAGGCCTTCTTGTTGTAGTACCAGTGTATTGGCAGCCTATCAACATGAGAACTTGTAAAGCATCATGGATTTTTACTTTTACCAATAACCAACGGTCGTTTCTGTTTCGCCATTTAGGTTTGCATACAATAATACTATCAGTCGTTCTTTCCTTAGTAGCTCCAGTGCACTTTTCATTCGGAAATGTTTTACCTGGTTGAGCTCAATAATAAAGATCAGCCTCATCAGCGTTGAAAATGTCTTGAGGGGAATAACCACGTATTAAACTTGATAGGTTTCTTTTCCACTCTGAGACTTCGTCTAGGTTTATATTTGCAGCTTCTCTAAATATTGCTCTAAATTTAATGTTGCGTTTTGAGCAAAATTGGCCGAGCCATCCATTGAGAGCTTTAAAGCTAAATTCAGTTCCCTAGCAACCTCTAAAGACTTTCCTTTAACAATTGGCACCGAAAATGGAATGTTTACTTTTTACTTTGCAAAACCAATCGTACACTATAGAATCGATGGCATCACCTTCAGTTTCAATTTTCATTTTTATTGCAGATTTCAGATTTGTTAATTCGACCTGTTTCTTTAAAATGTCACTAACTTGAGTCTTTTCTATTTCGGCTAAAACTCGAACGGTGCAATTATTCGTTTCAGACGGCTCTATCACCGATAGAGTCAAAAACTTTCTGAAGACATTGTTTCTCTGTAATTATACTATCGCACTATATTTATTACATGCCTATAGGACTAATAATTTCTAAAGTAGGGTTTTTCCAAGGTAATCGTATGAAACGTATTGAAACCTTCTTTAGAAATTTGACCTAAATTATAATAAAATCCGACCACCAAAGTACCTACCTACCTTGCTTTAAGACCACAGGTCGTTTGAGTTTGTCGAGGCATATGTTTCAGTTCATTTATTGGTCATTGTTGGCAGGTAAAATTACAAGAATTACAAGAATTAATAGAAAAATGAAGGAAGGTCCGGAATCGTTGTGAGGAGGGTTCATTGTTAAGGGGTGTCTTAGCTATGCAGATATGGAATGTTCTGTGAGTTGAACATTGACCGTTCAGTAGAGGTTTCCGCTATGCAGGAGTGTCCGTTAATAGGAGTTTTACTCTAGCATAATTAGGTCAAGAATTGTCAAATATTGCCTTATTTTTAGAATATAAATGAATATATTTTTACATACGGCGTGATACAATACACTAAGACGTGTTATTTGCTTAGTCTACAAAACTCTTATTGATAGCCAAATAACCATTATTTTTTCAAAAACTTTGTGTTATAAACTACTACTATATCGGTTGTTATAGCGTCCTATGCCTTCTGATTCCAAGTTTCCACCCTCTTCGGTTTTCCCAGTCCCCTGGCCATAGATTTCGCTCAGACATTGCTCGCTCTATTCCTCCCATCCATGTTTTTTTTTGATCTACCTCCTTTTTTTCTTTCCTTTGGCACCCATTTCATTATTTGTCTGGGAATACGTTCTTCGCCCATTCTTTCGACGTGTCCATACCATCTTAGTTGACGTTTCTGTGTTTCCTCTATAATGGTTATTGGCACCTTCATCATTTCTCTTATGTGTTTGTTCCTAATTTGTTCGAGCCTTGACTTGCCAGCAGATCTTCGTCAGTAATCCATTTCTAGTGCTAATAGCAGACGTTCCAGGGCTTTGTTTATCTGCCATGTTTCGCGTTCATATAGGGTTATGCTCAAGAACACTGTATTGTACAGGAGGTGTTTTCGTTCGCGGGATATGCATTTGGAACAAAGAATGGCGTTTATACAGCCGATTACTTGTTTTATCGTCATAATTCGATATTCAATGTATTTTTCTGTTCGTCCTTCTCCATCAATATTTGTCCCTAGGTAGGTATATTCGTTACAACAGCTATGGTCTCTTGTTGATCAAATTCAAGAACCTCCATTTTATCTCGCCCAACTCGAAGAAACTGAGTTCTTGTTTTATTTACTGATAAGCTCCCTTACCGTTTGAATAGTCTTCGAGTCATGAACTCTAGATCTTCCTTTCTTCCTTATCCTGCGCAATATCCACCTGATCGTCTGCAAAGTGAAGGGAATATAGGCTTGTGTCTTCATTCAGTTGTATGCCCATTTCACTGCATGATCTCCGCCAGTTCTTCAATACTTCATTTAAATAGATTTTAAAAAGGTGGGGGAGAGGCAGCATCCCTGTCTCAGAACCTTTGTAACTTGGAAGCTATCGGACAAAGTAGTTCCTATCTTAACTCTTGATGTTGGGTGTTCAATGTTCATCAGTTGTTGGATAGGTCTTATTGCAGTGTTATTTATGGGGAATTTTTCTAGAAAATTGTATCGGTACGGTATCATAGGCCTTTGTAACGTCCACGAATAGTAGGTGTACCTCACGTTCCTTGCTACCATCCTTTCATTAAGCTGCACCATTGTGAAAACATGGTTGATACACGATCTGCCGCCTGGTTGTTCGATCTCTAGGGGTCCATACTATTCCTCTATTACTTTTCTCAATATTTTGCCATACAAACGGCTGATGGTGCCTGGGACCGATATGCATCTGTAGTTTCCACATTTATCCCTTGGACCTTTCTTATGAATTGGCATTATCCAGGCTTCTTTCCAGCTACTTAGTATTTTTCCCCATTTATGTACCTGGTGAATAATTCTCTGAGTTGGTCCGCCATTAGGTACTTCCGACCACAAACTTATTACAACGGTTTGTGAATTGCCACTCATACAGAAGGATCCACCATTGCCTCGCAAAATCTGGCATTACAATTCTGCAAACTGGGACGATCTAAGGGAGTTCTACCTAGATTTTCCTTGGCTCGACGTCTGCTTTGGCGCTGACGACCCGTCAGTCTGCTGCGAAAAGATCACGCAAGTAATCTCCTCAGGAATGGAAGCATACATCCCAAATTCCATCAAGTTACCATCAAAAGGAAAGCCCTGGTTCGACAGAAGATGCGAAAGAGCTGTGGGTAGGAAACAGCAAGCCTACAAGTACTGGCGGCAAAATCAGACCGCTGAAAATCGCAATTATTTTGTCGAAGCGAGAAACGAATGCAAGCGTGTTATCGACGAAACTAAGGACAAACACAATCAAAGGATCAGGAATAAACTTTTGCAATGCCCCAGTGGCTCCAGGAATTTCTGGTCGGTAGCAAAGGCAGTAAGTAACAACTTTACAGAAACGTCTCTCCCACCTTTGACAGACGAACGTGGCATCACGGCGACTACAGCCAAGGAAAAAGCAAACATGCTCGCCAAAATGTTTTCTTCGCACTCTACCTTAGACGTCCCCCAAGGCAAGACTCTCCCCACCATATCGAACATCAACACTACCATGGCAGAAGTCAAATTTCATCACCGTGATATTCGTAAAATCCTTAAAAATCTAGATACGCAAAAGGCATCAGGACCGGACGGAATACCTGCCATCGTGTTAAAGAACTGCGCCAACGAACTAACACCCGTTTTTTCCAGGCTTTTTTCTCTGTCTTACGGAAAAGGGATTTACCCATCTTCTTGGAAAGTCGCTCGAGTGCAACCTGTTCCAAAAAAAGGCAAGAAAACCGCGCCCTCAAACTATCGTCCAATTGCCGTGCTTCCAATAATCTCCAAAGTCATGGAACGGGTAGTCAATCAGCAACTACTCAAGTACCTCGAGAACAACAAAATAATCAGCGATAATCAATACGGCTTTCGCAAAGAGAGATCGACAGGAGATATATTGGCCTATGTCACTCATATATGGAGTAGGGCAATTGAGAACTACGGAGAGTCTCGAGCGATTGCGTTGGATATTTCACAGGCATTCGACAGAGTTTGGCATGACGGACTGCTCAACAAACTACCGTCCTTCGGACTGCCAGCCCCTCTCTGCAGCTGGCTTGCCAGTTTCCTTAAGAGCCGATCTCTGCACGTTGCAGTCGATGGACACATCTCGGACACATTCACCATCAACGCGGGCGTGCCTCAGGGCGCAATACTTTCACCAACTCTGTTCCTCATCTATATTAATGACCTGCTGACCGAAACAAATAATGTTTACAGTTTTGCAGATGACAGTACCCTTGTCTCCCACTTTAGATCAGAAAAACCCTTACCAGCGACTGAGACTCATCACCGCAGACAGGAGCAGATTACAGCAATTAATCAAGACCTGGAGAGAGTTCAAACTTGGGGCGACCGAAATTTGGTCCAGTTCAATGCAGCAAAGACCCACGCAGCCACGTTTACCAAGAGGGCCAATACAGCGGGCCCTGACATCATTATGGCAGGGTCGACCATTCCTTCATCCTCGTCAATCGGACTGCTGGGTATCTCGGTCAACAGCAATATGTCCTGGCATGACCACGTTGCTAACATCGCAAAATCAGCCTCCCAGAAGCTTGGTGCGCTATTTCGCAACAAAAAACTCTATACACCGCAGCAGTTGCTCTTGCTCTACAAAGCGCAAATAAGACCGTGCTTAGAATATTGCTCACATATCTGGGGTGCCGCACCAAAGCACACCCTAAAGCTGCTGGATTCCATTCAGAAGAGAGCTGTGCGTCTCGTCGGCGACCCGGAGTTGACCCGGAATCTAGATAGTCTGGAACACAGCAGACATGTAGCCGAGATATCTCTGTTTTACAGATACTTTCACGGCAGATGTTCCCAGGATTTGGTCTGCCTCATCCCGCCCCTGGCAGCTCCTGTCAGACAGTCACGACAGACGGCAAGAGCGCACCAGTTCGTCGTACAACTGGAAACACCTAGAACATCGCTTTACAAGAACTCCTTTGTCTGGCGCACTGCATCACTGTGGAACTCACTCCCAGGACATCTGTTTCCCACTAATTACAACTTACAAATATTCAAGAGCCGTGTCAATCAACATCTTCGCACACACACCGCTCGTCGAGCGCCATAGGGTCTCCCTTTAGTGTGTGTGCCACTGCCATAAAAAAAAAACTTAAATATAAACCCAATATAACTAGGTATTTATGGCATATTTTTCTCCTTGGAACTAACAAATTTATACGCACAATATTAACTAATAAGGATTGCCCTGTATGATCTTTTCTTAAAAGGCATATACTTATATTCTGGAAATCTTGAACACGTATTTATGCGATTTCGCACCATTTTGTCATAGATTAAGCTCGTTAAACAATTACATGATGAAATCGCGGTTCCGGTATATCACCCCTTTGAAACCCCGTAAATTCGAAACTAAGAATACCGTTTATTTCTCGTTACTCTCGGCTGTACTCGACGATATCCGGAAGGCGTAGAATTTAGCCATGTCTTTACGGTGTAATGAATTGCTTTCAAGTACTCTGTTGGTGCAGGGGTTAGATGCTGTGTTTGTGATACGGCAGCCCGGGTTCGAATTCTTTAATTTTTTTTAAGGTTATGTTTGTAAAACGTTTTTTTTTGTCTTCCTTTTGGGCATGCCTTGAGTTAGTTTTGGTTAGTTTATGGTTATATTAGACATTCTAAAATAGTAAACAAACGCTTAAGAACCGGAGATCGTCGAGTACAGCCGAGAGTAACGAGAAACAAACGGTATTTTCTAAACTAAACCTGACTCACCATTTTTTCCTGTGAAAACAAGATCAGAGGATCAAGGACTAAAGCATAGAGAACAATTAGGAATTTTCACTGAAAGCATTTAATGCGTACTCCTTTATACAAACATTGAATGTCGCATATGAAACTATATGCAAAAATTGAAGGGACGACGTTTGTAGAAATATTTTTCTCAATTATGCAAAATACAGGAAATTTAATAAGATCTGAACTACTTTCTTACTCTAATCCTAAAGGAAGAATAAATATGCTTTAAGTTGAGGACCGAAACGGGTCCATAATCTGTGTTGATATGCTTGTGTAATATTGAAAAGAAATCTGTTTGCATTGGAGAGAGTAATTAATTGACTTATATACCCTTTCTATGATGTGTGCCAAGTAATATAATGACAATAAAAGACTTTTCAATATGACAATCATTATTAACATGCCAGTGAACAGGGGTCTTCAAGACGCGGGCTTTTTACGGCCCCCGAGTAAAAATCTAAAACAAACAATAAATTCAATAGCTACTACGTAATAAGTTAAAAATAAAAAAACGACTTTCTAAGAATAGTCAATTCTCTAAAAGACTCTAACTTGCTTAACTTCGTTTACAAAACTTGAGGAGATGCAATATTTGGTCACATTCATTTAGTTGTCGTTAGGTATTTAAATAATGCCGATGTGAGCATTCAATGATAATCGGTAACGGTTTGCGTGTTATTAATATTGTCGTGGTGCTCCAAGCGAATGGTAATGCGAAAACTACGCTCTTGCGCTGGGCACTTCGCGGTTCTTTGAGAAGATTCTGGAAAGCTGGTGGCCAGCAGGGATATATAAAATGCTCCCGCAGCCACCGTCTGCAGTTTCTTGAGTTTTCGCATAGGAATTACACTCTTTATTACAAGATGGAGCAAAGATTATTTCTAGGCATAGTTAGCTCTCTAAAACACTCTAAACAAACTGTGAGCATATGCCTTTAAGTTCGTTTACAAAATTTGAGGAAGTGTAATATTAGTCACATTCATCTAGTTGTCGTTAGGCATTTAAATAATTGTGATGCGGGCATTCAATGATAATCGGTAACGGTTTGCGTGTGGTAGTGCGAATTACACTCTCTATCACAAGATGGAGCAGGCAAGTATTTGGACCTTGCCGAGTTGGATAATTGCGCTTCTCTGATATGTGTTTCTAAACGGAACTTTATGGTGTTCATAACGTTTTGCGGCTCTCTGTAATGCTATTTATGAAAATTTTGGTGAATATTCTATTTTAAATGAATGACCACGCTCTGCCCCATACCATATTTCTAAATGAACATAGTCTGCAAAACTCTCTTCTTACAAGTAACCCTTATTAAAAAAACTGACTCAATTCTGTGGATATTCTAAAGGCAACACGTGAAAAGCTATCATCCTGTTACCTTTATCCTTTTAAAATAACAGAAGGTAATATTTTCCTGGAGAAAATGCCAGCAAAAAGCATCAATCATATGAATAAAAAATCAATAGCTGTCAAGCACGTGAGTAGATGATAATGAACTTTTAGTAGAATCTTTTAAATACGCTTTTCTCATATTTGATCGAGAATCTGTCCATTGAAAAAATGAAAATGCTTGATCGTTCTATTAAATGTGTGTTGCCCTAAAAAATTAGCGCTCTTTTCTTGTCGTAACGATTTCCGTTGTTAATTGTTTAGCAAATAGTTTAACATCAAAGGTAAACGTTTAGCTTTTAAAAATTTAGCACTTTCTTTGTAAAATTACCGACAATCAATTGGTCCTATTTTTACTATTTTTAAGACGAATGTGACGGGTTCATAATTAGTTTCTTCAACAAAAATTAGCATGACGGCTTTGTGATGGTTCAAGTTAGGTGAAACATCAACAAAGAGTAGGTATATAGAGGAATAATCGGTGTTAATTTAGTCAGTTGTTCATTTTATAGGTCTTGTTGCTGACTACTCTTTAGTCTTGTGGATATTTAACTTAATAAGTTAAGGTGTAGTGTCAAGGAAGAAATAGAAAGAATCGTTTACTTTTTAACTAAATCATTGTCAATTTTAATCAAAATGAGAGGGTAATGGCTTTCACAATTTTAGCATGAGTCTCTTTTATATATTTTAATAACATTGTCTACTGTATAGTACAGTATGTGGGCTTTATTTGCTAACATTTGAAAGGGCACGTTTCCAGCGATCAATAAATATTATTCTTTCGATTATCCGTTTTAATTAATGCTCGTTTTTGATTGCAATTTTGTCAATTAGTATGCATAAAATTCGACCATAGAATAACAAATATCGTAATGTCTCCGTTTACAGTTCTTTTGATAAAAACTGGGCCAACAATGGGGTGAATAAAATTTAATCTACAAGGCCCATAGCAAATAGATTCCATCCGCAAAAATTAAAATAATTTTAAAAATTAATAATTCAACAAAATGTTTTACGGGGACGATTTAAATAGAATTAAATGATTGATAGTGTAGCAACTTTGCGTATTCCTTAGGGAGCGAGCGATGAAAATCCCACAATATATTTCCCGCGGTCAACGAACGATTGTTTTCGGGATCCTAAAGTAACACTTAACTCGCTCTACCCACCCTTGGGAGTTGCGTGACGCACCCCTTCTCGGCGACGGCCTTGCCAGTAGCGGAACAATTATACCCCCGCCTCATCCAAATAATATAATTATAATGATTTTCTCATCACTCACAGAGATAAATTATTATTAGTTTTTCTGATGAAAGCTCATGCAAATTGGGGTGACTTTAAGGATGATATATAAGTGTAGAGGGCCGTTTCTTATCTACTCAGCCATACGCAATCAGCGTATTTACAGTGATATCAAGAAATGGTGAAGCAAAAAGTTGTATATTGCTCTACGAACCTAAGAAATCATAATAGAAAATTATGAATTTTATTATTAACATAAGAATGAGGTATAAGACTAAGAAGGCAGTTTGTTACGTTTCGTAATGAAGTTACTTTTATGGTTATAACATGATTGTATTTAATATTAAACAAAAACAGAGGATGACCAACACACTCTCGATTTGCTTCCGCTTTCCAGAAATACGTTTAAAAGCATATCGACATATGATTGAGGCGCAATAAAAGGGAAAAACAGAAAATTGCAAATAGTGTAGATGAAGAATTGAACATATTGCTTTTGTATTTTTTTCTACACACTGTCCAGTAGAACCTTTAATTAAACTTTATTTTAATATTTTTGCTTGCAAACCAAACATGTTTTCACTTAGTTTTGCGCACGTTTTTGTAGAGTTCCGAACCTGTGGGGCAAAATTCGATGTAAGAAAAAATACAATACGCATTTTAATTTTCACAACTTTTTATCTTACCTTTTATAGAAGAGGTAACAAATAACACAAATTATTTTTTGTTAGATTTTTGCATCCTACCAATTTTGTCGAATTCTACAAACAAAAACCTCGAACTTTTGTCCGAAGTTCCCCTACTCGAGGTTATCATCTAAGTGTTTATGATTTATCTTTATATATTTCTTTATTTTTGTATTTTTGAGGTCTAAATAAATATTACAAAAGAGGCGTCTTACTCGGAGATTTATTCCAATATTCCCAAACTTTGGGTATGCTATCGGTTTTGTATTTTAAGTCTATATTCTTGTCGGTTTTTATCTCCTGATTCCAAACACAGCATAATATGATAATATTCAACTCGCTGTTCCCTTCTTTTAAAATGGTGAAAGTGTCTCCATTTTTAATATTACTGATCCTTATTCTCATTTCACTCAAAAGCAAAAACTGCCGTTATTTTGACGACTGGGAACTCTTCAAAAGACAGTGTCGGATTCTCTCAAGGCCGCCTACCGACTAAAATCCGCCATTGTTCCTTCAGTTTCCGGAATCCAGGACTTATAAAATCTCCAGTTTCTTGGTCAGTAATTCCGCTAGTCTAACCCTAGTTATGCTTGACTTCGTACCTCTCCGCTATATCTTTGCGTACGAATATAAGAAGATTGTTTGGCGCTCTTTGCTAGGCTACTAACTAATCAGTATTTATTTAATTACCTGCATTATGTTTTTTCACATTCACGGCGAGAGTTCGTCCCACTCGCGAAGAGAGTTCTCGATTGCCTATGTAGCCCAGTCTTTCGGACGGCGATAGTAGACATGTTGCCTTGCTCTATCCTGGACTGGATCGTAATGCATGAGGCTTCTGAGTTCCTCTGTTTTACCTTACAAATGTTTGGGTTTTCTCTCCACTTAGAGCCGCTTGCTCTGGCTCCAGGGTGTAAACAGCACAAGTGCTAGTTTAGTGACCCTAACGAAGCTGAAAACCCTAAAGGAAACTGGAAAAACGAACAACGTTTCGAGGAACAAATCTACCCCCGTTGTCAAAAGCGAACAAATCTAAAAATGAAATTTTTTAGTAAATACAATAAAACAGTAAAAAGCTCTTGCAGATTGTCAAGCTTTGAATTGACTTTGACAACAATATAGAACATTTCTGAATTCCTCGTTGGGTATAATTAGCCCTGCCGTGGACCTGGCTCTTCAATGGTTTCCCACTGATGATCCGGATGTATTTGGATGTTCCTTACGTTCCCGAGCATTTACTGCTGCTCGTATGCTCGTATGTATCTGGTTTTCGGCTACTGCGATTTTCTTGTGGATACCATGGCTGCGCTGGCTATTTTAGCACTACCACTATATCCTCTGCCCTATCCTGGACTATCCTTTAGAGAACTCTAAGAACCAGACAAAACGGTGCGAAGGCATAAAAATTAAGTTTGTTCCAGTAAAAGGTCTGCGGTCGATCCTGGATGTTTTAGTCATGAGACATAGTCTGGGCATTTGTTATTGATATTGGATGAGAAAAAGTCAATTTGTCGAGCACCAGAAAGTCTTTGAATATTATGAAATGCGTCGAACGAGAGCGACCATTGCAGTTTCTTTTGCTTACGTGATACGTGATTTTCTATCTGCATCCGAATTATGCTTGGTGTTTATATAAAATGCGAAAAGCCAGATGTTTTCGATTTCGTACCACTGCTTTATAGTCCTAGCAGGATAACATAATTTAGCATATCGAATGCTGCACTTGAGTTTATGTAGGAGATTGCAGGGGTATTGTCAGATCTGATCAGAATACTACGGTTGGCTAAATGGGCAGCAAAACATTTTAGACTACAGAAAATCGATAAGAGCTCCAAGAAGTTTATATATGATTTGTTTGGTCGTTAAGGGCCCAGACCCATGTATTTTATGTTTTCCCGGACAGAGAAGTTAGAGAAGCGTCAGTAAAAATTTCAAGAACATAGTTTTCTTGTCTAATGTCTATCTTACACATTTTTGTTGGCAAATAGAGCTGCTTCGGCTCTGGCTCCAGGGTGTAAACAGCACAAGTGCTAGTTTAGTGACCCTAACGAAGCTGAAAAACCTAAAAGAAACTAGAAAACGGTCGACGTTTCGAGGAATAAATCTGCCCCCGTTGTCAAGAACGAACAAATCTAAAAATGAAAATGGTTAGTAAATGCAAATAACAGTAAAGCCCTCGTGCAATTTGTCAAGTTTTGAATTGACTTTGACAATATGACAATAAAAATGTCATATCGTTCAATTACTGGTTACTGGTCTTTTAGGTTGGTGTGATATTGAGGTGTTAAATAATTGATTCTTTTTTGAGGTGTTATATATCTACAATTTGGTATTATGTGTTTAGGAGAATTAAATGATTTTTGTTTAAAGATTTAGTTCATTTTCAAGTGTCCCTTATCAACTTTAGTTTTTAGCAAAGGTAACCAGGTGTTATTAAAATTAATAGAAGTTGAAGCAACACATTCATCTTTATTTATTAAAATTAAAGCACTCTTTAATTTTACGTGTTTTAGATAATGGTTGATAAGGAGCTTTTTACTGTTATTTGCATTTACTAACCATTTTCATTTTAGATTGGTTCGTTCGTTGAAGAAAAAGGCAAAAATTTGTAAGATAAATATGAATCCTCCACAACAATAGAACATATCTACATCAATTGTGTAATGTCGTTATAAGAGTCTAATTTTTTTGGCTCAGGACCAACGTAGATCCTGAGCCAAAAAATTTTGAGATAAGAAAATGGTTGATTCATATAGTTATCGTTATTTTGTATTAAAGTTTGGTATTTTAGTCTTTCAAGTCGCTTGGTGTACAACTAACCATACGTAGGGAAGTGCTGCTCAGTCCTCATGATATCGTTTTCTCGACCGCTTCTCAGTGTCTCTCATCTTCGGGGTGATGTTTAATTGTCCTTTCCTGTCCATAAAGTGTGACAAGTGTTTCTGCCTTGTTTATGTATGTGAAGGCCCACGTTTTTTTATGGCACAAGTACATTTTCCCATGTAGAGTGGTCACCATGTAGAGTATTCATAGAGCCTCGGGTTTCACCTTTTTAGTTCAATAAGGATTTGGCCGTGCCTGTTAAGCCTAGGTTAAACAAAAGGTAAAGAAAAAACTGTCGTGCAACATTCTAAATTGATTTTTCAACAAAGTTAGTTTTTGATACACTTAGCGTAAGTTATAAAAATTTTTGCTTATATTTCGGCTAACATTGCCGATTCTACACCAAAATATACAGTTGAGCATCATCATACTAAAATGATGAAATAAATTCCCCACATTTAGAACAACCTTAATATATTTATAAGGTCCAACGCAACAATCTTACAGCTTGGAGACGAGCTTAACGAATGTAGCTTCTAGGATTGGAAATCTTTGAATAATAGCACAAAACCTAAAAATTACGCAAATCTTTTTTGTCTATTTACGATGAATCAAATATTTCTACAAGTCGTGTTAGTTATATTGTGAACTACTCATAAACTATAAGCAAATATCACCCTATCCTAAATTTGAAGCTGAACTTGAAAAATGGTATGTCAATATTCAACACAAATTATAAACAGCGCGAGCGGTCAACGCAAACGATTATAAACCTTAAACGTGCAACGATTAGCACATTTTATTACATAAATATTTACGCGAACCATCAGTTCGGCAGACTTTGTTTCTCACCATACCAGTTCCTTTCAAGCCCACATGTGCGTACGGTCCTAACCTGTAACCTTATTTCTTCTACATAAACCCTAGTTTCGCAGCATTTATGTGCGTGGACTCAGGTTAGTACCCACGTACTCAAAGTAGAATCTGTCAAATAGTTAGAGTGCAGTATAAACTCTGAGTGGAATTAAGTCAAGCTAATTATAAATAAAACATAGCATAACTTTCAAAAACTATATTATAAAACAGTGACCAAAGACCTATAAGCAAATCAAAAGTATATCTCAATGAAAAAGACATGCGCACCTTAGTAATCGGGTATACTGTAAAATTATCAGTCTTTGACGAAAATACATTGTTATTGTTTTTTAACTGAAGTGCCTTCTTTATCATCTCCTCACCTGACGTAGATCGATTCCGAATCTGAGCTACATAACCTGCACGCCATCCCAGGCGTAGCGTCACGAAATACATATCGCAAGCCGTCATAAAGAATTTAAACTATACCTTCAATTCAAGACCATTATCGAGTTGCGCACATTTAGTTTTTTTGCGAAACATTAATACATTAAGTCTTCTCGTAATAGACGACGTCATTGTTTTTATACGTGACAGTATAGCAGAAATATAAGAAAGTTACATAAGTAGCTTTTTTTCAATTAGACCTACCTAGTTATTTCAGCAATTATCCTTTATTCGACGCGCTGGCGCTGCCTGTAGTGTATGCCTTAACATTTGGAATTACCATGAATAGAAATTGGCATATGTATAACCACTGTGTACCTACATCTTATTGTAAAAAGTAGATAAAACGCGAATCTTTCAAGGGAGTTATACAATAAAAACTAACGTCAGTAGCAAAAATCTAAAAATAAAGGTTCCCACTGGCCAAAGCTAACAGATAAAACAAACTCCGCACTGAAGCACTTGCAAAAAGGCAACTAAAATAATTGCATGGGGGATAGAGAAGACAAACTAAGAGAACGTCGAGGATCGTGTTGTCAAAGACGTAGCTTTGAGAATTATAATTATTCTTAAGATACTCTGTTTTGTTAAAGTCTCCTTCAACTCGTTATTTTTGAATGAAATTACTGCCATTCATGAACAAAGTATGCATAAGAGGCATTTTCAGTTCTTGCTTGATATACAATAATTATCATTCTTTCAGTTGACATGGTTTAGATTTTTTTTACTGAATAAGATAAAACAATATTCATAATATTTGCATCTAAGAATCAAATGGTCTTATAACAAGCCTCAAACGTCGAACCAAAAAATGTTTGAATAATCAAATAAACTTATTTAATAGAATGATGTTATTGAATTCCTTTATTGGTGTACTGGGGATTTCATATTAAAAGGATGGCGTCTATACCATCTTTCCTTCAACTTTTGTATTATAAATTTGACAATGAGTTATGTTCTCATGCATACTAACGAAGCTAAATATATACAATTTCAAAACTTTGTATGCCCCAAACAGTCTATTACTGTTTCCTTTTTGATTTGTTCTAAATTCAGATTAAAAGGCCTAAAGGCATATTTAATGCTCATTTTTTTTAAGTAGGTATATCACTAGTTACGTGGGTGCAAATATATTCCAACCAATTTATATCAGGATTTATATGACTGTTATTTTTTGTATATTTTCCTAAATTAGTGCCATAAAAATATTAACTGTCTGAGGTTTCGATTTACAAGGAAATTGCTTAAATAGACACTAAACATAATTTTGGAAGTTTAATTATTCTACGGAGTTGAACTCCGTGATTATTTCTTAAGCTTTAACTTATTATTTTGTCTTGGTGGCAATATCATGAGTTTCGAAAATTAATTCTAAGACAAGAAACAAGTATTTCCACAAAGTGGCGATGGCGTGTTGTTCAAAGGAATTGTTCTATGGCAGGCTATATTATTTTTGTATGATGTAACAACGTTATATTATACCTAATTATTATTATCGAACATCCTTAAACTACGCTATAATTGAAAGTTTTCCACGAGAATTTATTTCACCGACGTACAGGGTGTCCCAAATTCTAGCCATCATTTGTATTGTCACGAATGAAACGAATGACAACGTCTCAGAGAAGAGTCGTGTCACGATTAGTACAATGACAGGGTCTCTTGGTTAGACTTAACGCTTCCCTCAATCTGCCACTGTATGTTTTATCCGTGATGACACGCCTTGCTTAGCGTGCAGGGGTGTAGTTCAGGGCGTCCGGGCCTGATTTACGACGGGTGAGAAGTGATGATAAAGAAAGCACTTTTAGTTATAACAATAACAATGTGTATTTGTCAAAGACTTAATGATAAAACTTTAACAATGTCAATTGGTCAGAAATGTAATAAGATTCTATTATACCCGATTACTAAGGCGCGCATGTTTTCTCGATTTGAGGTATGGTTTTTAATTGTTTATAGGTCTTTGGTTACTATCTTATAATTATAGTTTTTCTTAAGAGTTTTATGTTGAGTTTTATTTAAGGTGAAAGAGCACTTGAATATTTCACTAAACTATTTAACAGACTCTACTTAGACACTTGTCTTTCTCAGAACTCTGATAAACTTATCATCGATTTGACTTTTACTACTGCGGTTGTGAAACCCCCAGACTCAGCCGCCGTGTGGCTAACCGGTACTAGGTTTGGGTCAGGAATAGAGGATTAGAACCTGAAGGCAGCTATGTTGCTAACCTAGGAGTGGATAGAATCCGACGGCAGCTATATAGCTAACCTGGGAGCTGGTTTAAGGTGAGACAAAAGCCTGCCTAACTGCTAACTGAAGGATCGGTAGCGTATTTATATTAAAAAAAGTGATGACCATTGCTCGCTTAAGGTTCATAATCGCTCCCGTTGATTGCTCGCGTTGTTTATAGTTTGCCTTTAATGTTTATATAACAATTTCCAAGTTCAAGTTCAAACTTAGGACAGGGTGATATTTATTTAGTAGCTTATGCATTTTAGTAGATTACAGTATCTCGAAAACTAGAATTGATACGAGATCGGTTAAATGGAGGGAAAGTTGCGCAATTAGATGCTGTTCAAAATGTCACCTCACAAGTTTAAAAATTCCTAATCCTTTCGAAGATTTTTGGAAAAAAACCGAATATTCGTGATTTCATTTTTATTTTTTTATGACTATTTGAATAGATATAACAACATAAATTTCACATTCTTAATTCTTATTGTTGCTTTTTATGTTCTATAAGATGTTGTTATCAGATTTTGAAACCGACGTTTCGTCTTTGAGCTGCTTTTATCAACTTTGTTTTTTTTTAAATACGGCCCTGGATTTTTTATTACGGATTTTAGGAGCTTTCTAAAGTCCCAGAGCCAATCATGTATGAAAAATTCATATTAATAGAATTTTTCATAAGAACCCATGTGTTAGAGAGAGACAGAAGAGAGATTTTTGGTAAGATCTTACCAGGAATTCATTAAAATGATTGTTTCGAAAAAGTGCGTTACATCATTCGTTCTGGCACATCAGAAGCTCTTAAAAACTCATATAAAAAAATCTAACGGTCGTATTTTAAAAAATAAATGTAATGCTGCTAACCGTCGGTCGGATTGAAAATCTGACAAGACCATCTTGTAGATCAGAAAAAAATAACAATGAGAATGTGAAATTTATTATTTGTTCCAAATCTAATCCCACACAACTATTTACTTGGGTAAATTGCTGAAAATATAGTCTGGGATGACACTTTAATTATATTATTTATTAACCACTTCTCATGTTAGTTTTTAAGATTTCTTTATGCAATGCGTAAAAAAAGGTTTTTGTTTTTAATCCTATTAAAAAACTATTTTCTGTCTCTCTCTAACACATGAGTTCTTATGGAAAATGTCATTAATAGGAATTTTTCAAATAAGTGCGATACAATCATTAGTTTTGGGCCCTTAAAAGCTCTCAAAATCCGTAATAAAAAATCCAGATCCGTATTTTAAAAAAACAAAGCTGATGATGGCAGCTCAAAGACAAAACGTCGGTTTGAAAATCTGCTAACACCATCTTGTAGAACAGAAAAAGTAGCAACGAAAATGTAAAATTTATTTTATATCTATTCAAATAGAGTCATAAAAAAATGAAGTCGCAAATATTCGTTTTTTCCAAAAATCTTCGGAAGTATTCCGAATTTTTAAACTTGTAAGGTGACATTTTGATCCGCATCAAATTGCGCAACTTTGCCTCCATTTAACCGACCTCGTATCTTTTCTAGTTCCCGAGATCTCAGTCATGAGACTCGAATTTGTGACACCATGTACAGGGTGCCCGTTTATTATGGGATGACACCTTATCTCAGAATCTACGGGGTTTACCAAAAAAGTGTAACACAAAATTTTTTTGGATTCACTTAAACTTTTAAAATATTATGTTTTTATATATACAGGGTATTTATACTTTCGTGGACAATTATCAATTTCTTTATTTTGAATAGAATGCCGTATATATTAAGGCATTTTTTAATTCCTCGAAAAATTTTAGATATAATTCATATATAATATCCTATACCCATCAAGTCTAACGGTTTCTGACATAGGTGGACATTTATGTCAAAAATGACGTTTGCAAGTCTAAATATAACTATCAATTTCTCCGATGGAAGGTCTTTATTATTTAATTGGAGTTGGTTTCCTTCAAGGTTTCCTTGTAGAAGGGATCTACTTTAGTGATCTGTGTTAACATTTTTATGATAAATAAATACAGGGTGATCAAAAACTAACGTTAAATATTGAAATGAAAAAATCGTTAAAAGTGATTTTTTTCAAACCTTCTATTTTTTAAATTTTATCTTATATAACATTTAAAATAGGGGTAACTTTGTATAAGTTTATCCATTCTAAAAATTTTTAGTTTTTGAAATATTGACAACTTAACATTTTTCTGTTGTCAAAATGCTATACGGCTTTTAAGATTTCTCTTGTGAGTGTGGAAATCAATATTTAACAGTTTTTATGCCACCTTACTTAGTTACTTAGTTATATTGCTTTATTTATGTTAATATACTAATGTTATTCAATGTATACCCCAGAAGAAAGAGCCGATATGCTGGAATGTTGTTTATCGAGCCATAAAAGCCCAGTCTTGGCGCTAAAAAGATATGTTACCAAATTTCCTCTAAGACGCCATCCAGAAAAAAGATTTTTGAAAGAGTCTTCGAGTGTTTGCGAAGATATCAATGTTTGTTGCAAAAAAAGGGGCCGTCATGGTTTGGACAATAAAAATCAACTTCTTGACATTTTACTCTCTATTTTGAAGAATCTTCTGAAACTTCCATCCGACAGGCAACTCTGGACTTGGATTTTAAAAGAACAACTATCCAAACTTGTTTAAAAGTGAATGGATGGAATCCTTAGAAATATTTACATGTTCAAAAATTAGAAGATAGAGACTATAACACAAGTATAAAATTTTTTAATATTTTAATGCATAAACATTTTGCTGAACATATTTTCTATTAGATTATTTAGACGGATGAATCTATATTTAGAACTGCAACTAAAGTGTATAATAGAAGAAATTTGCATTACTGATGGAGTAATAAAGATTAAAAGAAAATAATAGAGATGAAAGCAAAGCAAGACAATCAGTCAAAAATTCTAGGAAAATTTAAATTCTCCAAGATATTTTTAGCTCCTAAGCAACAATATTCAACAGCTTATTGAGAACCAAGTGCCATAAATAGAATGGCGACATTTAATATGGCAACAGGATAGCGCTCCTTACTATAGGAGTCAAGAAACAACCAATTACTAGTCCAATATTTACTAATACTAGATTAGGGAAAACGGCAATCTTGGCTCGCCACCTAGGAGTCCAGACTTTACTCCCATGTACTATTTCTTATGGGGTACCTTAAGAGAAATCGCATATAAGCAAACACCAACAATGGTGAACGAATTGCGGCACAGAAACCAAGAACATGTGAATTTCGTTAATGAAGGTCAGTTTGTGCAGAATGCAAATTTGATATTTAGAAACAGTTTACACAACATGTATTACCCAAAATGGTGGATAAATACAACACTTACTGCAATAGTTATTAGGGTTAAATAAGCATTAGTTACGATTATATGTGTTTATAATAAAAAAATGTTCTCGTTATCGTTAAGCGTTTTGCTAAAAAAATAAAACACAAAACCTAAAACAAGAATTAATAAAACAAATATTAAAAAGTCACTTTATTATTTACAACACTGTTTCGTGACGGTTTCTGTTTATCTGAATATCTTTCAGCAAATGTCTAGCATATTCTTGATAAACTGATAATAGATAATAAATAAATTTAAATAATCTTCGTGTTAATAGCTTAATTGCCCCGGCCGGCGTTATTATTAATAATAAGTAGGTATATTGTCAAACGATAAGAAATAGTGTCATTTCTGTAGTGCTCGGTTGTTTTTTCCGCACGCCTCGCCGTCATGGCCAATTAATAATATAACTTAAAAGTGGTATAGCATTTTTACTATAGAAAAATTTTAAATTGCCAATATTTAAAAAACTACACTTTTTTGGAATAGATATCCTTATATACAAAGTCGCCCTTATTTTTAATGGTTAATAAGAGGGTTTCCATTTGAAAAAAAATTACTTACTTTTTGACATGAGTTAACTAACAGATTCTGGTATAAAAAGAACACGAACGAAAATGCTAACTGACAACAATTACCCAATTTCATTAGTGCGTAAAATACTTAATACAGAGAAAACTGTGTCTAATCCTCAACACCAGCCCATAAATTTTCAAACCGCTCTGGGAAAATCTTTTTATAAACTTCCGTATGTACAAGGACTAACTGAGCTAGTAAAATCAACCATTGAAAAATATTCGACACTAGATCATAAGAAAATAATAGTGTCTCAGAAAACTTGTAATACTCTGAAGAACAATTATTATTCGAAGCTTAAAGCAAAAACTGAACAACAACTGACGTCACATTTAATTTATCGAATCCCATGTAAGTCGTGTGATAAATGTTATATAGGACAAACAGCACGATATTTAAAAGATAGAGTAAGAGAGCACAAAAATGATGAAAAAAACGTTTTAGTAAAAACTAATCCAACGGCTTTGGTTCAACACAGACAAGACACAGGACACACTTTTAATTTTGAAGAAATAAAAATTCTAGACAAACAAACAAATTATAAAAAAATAATTTTTTCGGAAATGATACATATAAAAAAAAACAAATCGGTCAATAAAAGAACGGACATTGAAAATTTAAATGCGGCATATTTTAATATCTTAGATAGAATATGTTAATATGGCAATGCTAAAACTCCCGAACTATCTAAGATTATCGTATTAATTCCACTATTGTAATAAAAAACCAATACAAACAGTTTAAAAATGCGATAAAGCTTTTAATATTTACAATCAACACTGCACTTCCTGGTAACACTCCATTTATAAACAATATTAACCAAAGATATGTGTGTTGTATATGTCGCTGAATTTTAACAAATTTTAATAATATCCATGTATTGTCCCGTTTACCTAACTGTATTTCCGTTTACACTTATATCTATTATGGACATAGGTCTAGAATTTTAAAAGTAAGTACCTACCCACTATGGTTTATAATTATATATTTTTAACTCTTGTGTATATTTTCATTTTGGTACCTAATATGTAAATTTTAAATTCGTCTTACCAAGTAATTTTATTCTGTGTCATTTCGTCCATTTTAAGTCTAAAGTTTTGCAATTTTAAAGAGAAAATATATATTTCTTTGTATAATCCTTAAGTAGGCTTGTATTAACCCCAGTTTTGTATTTTAGCGCCCTGAAGAAGCTAATATATTTGGCGAAACGTCGGCTTTTTAACAAAATCTAGACTTTTATTTCGTCGTTCCCTAAACCCAACAAAATCCAATTTGCTGCATATATATAT
>MU182093.1:346878-366213 GCA_016904865.1 Pissodes strobi
AATATGTCAAGTGAATGTATTTTGAATTTGACAAGAATCACAACGTTAAGATGCAATTGTTATTAAGTAACCTAAATAAGGATTTTTTTCACTTAAGATTATTGTAGCTTTTTTTCCAGATCGAGTTTCTGATTTTTGTTTATTAATATAAATTCCAGAGAATATTTCTGGTAAAATTGAAAGACGATATATTACACCTCAAATCTCCGAATATTTCATCAAAAGGAAAAGCGTGGATCACCTCGAAAGCTAAAAGAGCGATGCATGAAGTTTTTATTAAAAAGTTTCATAGCGAAAGAGCAAATAAAAAGCGAATATCCGGCACAATTTACTTAGACTTAATTTATTATTAAACCTCGCATTTTGCACTGATGTTTGTTTAATCAGTCAGAAAAACTGAATTACCATTTTTGCATTTGTGAGTAATGAATTCTCGGTATTTTCATTTTTGCTCCGGCCTTTCGTTGTGTTATTTAATTATCCCTATGCAGTTCGGACTATTTTTCGCCTGAGCATAAATAAGCCTAGAAGCCAATATTTCCATTCGTTTTTTTTTGTGTTTTACCATACGCCTTGTTTTCAGATTAATTTAAGAATAAAGCCTCATTAAATAATAAGGTTAATTAAAGCTTAAAATTTATATGGTTTTTGTAAATGAAATGACAATTAAACTGTGGTAAATTAAGGGTCCAAAATATGATATTTACTCTGTTCTATATGCAACTACTATATAAAAAAATTGTTTCTTGGAAGGGATTTTTATTTCAAAGCTATTTTAATGTATTTTTAAAATACTATTAGAATACAGACCTAGTGTATATAAATGCTTCAGTTCTTATTTTTTAGAGATAATATTATATCCAACCAAATTGAAGCTACAAAGTGTTACAATTACAAACCGTGCTCGTGAGTTTTATATTTCTCAAGTAGCAGATGTTTTATTTATTCATTCACTCAAATTCAATCTTTTAGGCTTGCGTCTACTTATGTCTAATTCACTCAAATTATGCTTTTAATTCCCTAGATGCTTAGTGTCCATAAGTTTACAAGAACGTATTGCAAATGCTGCAGGTTCCACTTCAAATACCTCAAATGCTAATCAATTGCGATTCCAAGATATTAATATTAATGTATTAATTATTATATAAAAATTACATATATATGTAAATATTATCTGCTAGATTGTCAGCTTCAAAGAATTTTTGAAATATATTCATACTTTGTTATTGAAAAAAAAGGTGGGTTCTAAAGTTAAAAAAAAATGATATGGGCAGTTCACAGTCGGCAGAAGTGAAACTTTACTAAAACTAAACTAAGCGGTCACCCATCCAAGTACTAACCACCGTCCACGCCCGAAGCTGCTTAACTGCAGTGATCGAACGAGAACTACGTTTTACTCTTAACAGACAGGTAACAACTGTATAACTGTCTTTTTAATGTCGCTTTTTCGTTTCACCGAGCCTCAAATCACACCCGTGCTAAAGAAGTTTTCACTTCAAAAAGAATGAAACAGAAATTTATCGACAAATATCACAAACGTAAGTGAGATTTTCGCAGTCTGCTCAACCACAATGGACTCACATTTCGCACATGATGCACTGCACCCATATTCACCTCGACTGTTCTCTGAATATTTTCCTTCGCAGAAAAGACAGATTGCATCATCTTTTGAACTGTCATCAATTTCTTCAGATGAACCTGATTTTTATTTTATTATGTGCTCTTTTGCCCGCTTCTATTATGAGGTGTTTTCGCTGACCCAATATACCTACGAAAAGTGCTATGTGTAGAAATATGTTCTTGGTTAAGACAAGAATTTAATGATGTAACTTTTATTATCTTCAAAAATTCCTCCAGTTCATTTTTGTAAGGTGAACTGGTGATAACTACCGCGGAAGAAACTTTTTGGCCTCTATTGGACATGTTTCATTTTGAGTAGAGAACCGTTGAAAATATGTAAAGACGTCTCTCGAAATTCGGCAAAAATTGGATAGATACGCTGATGCACATATTTGAACGTGCTTCAAGTTGTGACGTAATGGCGTATCTCAAAAACGCACTGTTCACTAGATGGGAAATGAAAAGTAAAGGGTATTTCTCAAAGTTTAAAGAAATAAATAAAGGCGCTACTAGGCGAGATATGTTTTTTATACAAGTATTTGAAAGGCGGATCTCGCAGATAGGCCTTAACGATTTGCTTTATAGTGCAGTTGAAAGCGTAACTCAATGACCTATGAAGTTTTTCCTTTAAATTCAATGATTTCCTAGATTTGAAACAATTTAGCGAATATCTTAGATTGCGTTCAATTCAGGTTGCCGATGAGGGCAATTAGTTCAAGTGGACCGATATGTTTGACTTCATGGTCACCAAAAAGGATCCTTTTAAATTATTCTTCAAAGTCTTTCATTTAGATAAAAATTACAAAGTTACAAAAATTAGAGCGGCAAATTGCTCCCTTCCAGAAAACAAGTATTAAACAGTTGAATAAGAAACCTCCTCATATAATAGTTTTATGGCTCTATGTGCTAAAGATTCACCGGTAATAAATCTACCAGAGCACGTATAGTTTTATAAAAATTTACCTCATACAACTGAATAAAATGTATAGTTCCAATCTTGTCAAAGATTGTATGTCATAGTTTGGCTTAT
This sequence comes from Pissodes strobi, assembly GCA_016904865.1. Classification (NCBI taxonomy): domain Eukaryota; kingdom Metazoa; phylum Arthropoda; class Insecta; order Coleoptera; family Curculionidae; genus Pissodes; species Pissodes strobi. Next base: position 349,529 of record MU182093.1, read on the forward strand.
TTTTATAGCTGTTCTATTTTCAGTTTCCTTTGAAAGGGTTATTGTATGCATAATAGGTATATCAGTATAAAAAAATGTGGACCCTAGACCACCAATTGGGCTCGTTGTTTTTCCAGCCTAGAATATAGAACCTCTAGGATGCTGGTCTTCTTTAAGAAAAAAATCCCGCATCTTATTCAGACTAACATGACACACTGAATGTGGCTCGATCAGCGTCGTGTCAAAGATTCTGAATCTGCCCAAGCGAAGGCAGGGCATTCGGTAAGAAGATGGTATGGAGTCTCACCGTCTTCAATTCACCATCTAGACTACCGCTCTTCTACAATTCTTAGCAGGGTTAGGTGCCGTCTAACCATACAGTGCTCTCTGTAGGATTCTACCAGCGACCATCATTCCTTCCTTGGTAGGCCCATCAACCCCTGGTGAGCCTCTTCGCGGGCCCTTGAATCATGAGCCTCGTCTGTCTCATCCCCGGGGCCGTCCGCCGAACCTATTTAGCGCGACCCTCCATCCAAGCCTTTTCGCCCTTTCGCGAACACACTGGCCGTTCCCCGCACAGGGATCAGGGCCCATGTATCTACACGCGAAGCCTTCTCTAGCTAAGGCGTCCATGTGGCCTCGTTTGGCGGTACCCCTGAATGTCCAGATATCCAGACCAGCGTAAACTTTTTATGCTTTGCAAGTTCAATCAGCCAGCTCCTGAACTGTCTCACCAAAAAAGAGCGCGTGCGGACCGGCTTCAGCTTTCTTAGTACGGCCTTGCTGTCGGAGCAAAAGGAAATCCCCCTGCCACCGACATTAAGCTTTAACAACTCCCAGACCCCCATCATGATCGCGAAAAAGTTCGCTTGGAAAACCGTAGTGTGCTCGCCCAGTGGAGTGGATACTTCCCGTCCCAGGGCAACACAGTACGTAACCAGCTCCAGACAGTGTTCCCATTTTAGACCCATCTGTAATCCAGACTAGCCCATCCGAGGGTCTCAACTTTTCCTTCATCGAGTACTTCTTCGTAAAGAAGAGGAAGTTTAGCCCCTCGCGGAAGATAATTAGCGATTAGTTTTAAGAGTTTTTGTTTTTATATCGTACTAGTAATTCTTGTTTTGGAACCTCGTTTGGGATTATTTTTAAAGTTGTTTTGATTACTATGTTTCGCTTCAGCTATAACATGTAGGTTCCTAATGTTCACTAGCTGAATTTCTTAGAATAAATAAAATTATGTTCTTAATGGTATACATTATTTTTCCTAAGGTTTTAAACTTATTTTCTATGCAAAAGGCAATAATAATTCTGCCACCGACATTAAATAATAATTGTTAATCGGGTAACGTAAAGGCGTATAAAATGTTAAAAAATGCAAAAAAAATTGCTCATGTATCTTATTAATATTACTTTGTATAAAATCACCCCCAAAAACAAATCTTCTAAGTTTAGTATACTTCTTAAAATGCGTTTCAAATAGTATAGATATTTTTTTATTTAAATCGCTCTCTTGAAAAATGGTAGAAAGCTAGATCCGCCTTTACGTATTTTCAAAGGCGATATTAACAGGCATAATTGTATTTTGTGTTGAAGACTTTGAAATGTAAATAGAACTGCAACCGGCCAGTGCACGGTCTTCATCCAATAACACCTATTGGTATTGCCTCATCTCCCACGGAGGCAGTCAGTGGCACCCCTGCAGTTCAGCTGCGATGAAATCAACATCAGTGAACATTTCCCGATTGCAAGGAAATATTTCGGTCATTGAAAAACCATTAATCGCTGTTGATCCTGTTTGACCCAGAACATATGCTTCGTTAAAGAGTTCTGCAATATCATAGGGTCCTAAGCGAAGCTAATTATGACACATCCAAAGGCAAATAGCTTCACTTTAATGGGTTTTAGGTGTTCCCACAAACGTTGTGGGTTGCAGTGTATGTGTTGAATGCGGTGGTGATATGATTTTCCCAGGCTAGTTCTATAATTTCGATGTTTCGTGTATGTGATTAGTGTCCATCCAGCAACAACAACACTGGGAACTCTGCAGATGGCTCAGAACGTTTTGCAAAACGTAAAAACCAGTCACGAAATAGGTTGCTTTGCACCCAACCCGAGGCATAGCATTTCCCTATTCAACCGAGTGGTGCATTTCTCATAAGATTATCGGACATTTTTTTGGCGGAGGAATAATAGCATCGGCGGTATGAAACTGCCACCAGCACTTATGCAACATATTACTGTTATTATTGACCCTCTTTTAGCTGCAGGTATAGTGATCCAATTTACAGTTTACCTTTCATGCCAATTATTTGAGAAATTTTTGTTTGAATAATCGATAGGCCAGTTTCGTCCACACTAAAAACAGGATCGGCCGTGAATTTATGTCTTTTATATACGCTCTCCAGAAGAGCGAAAAACTTGTTAACGGATTCACTATTAAAGCCATTAGCTGTGGAAATTGAAGTACCCGTAACGACGCAAAAAGTGGTCTGCACGTTCAGCTTCTTCTTTAGCATCGATTGGATGATTTAGATTATTACGCCCTGCTAATTGAAAATCCATCCCTTTCACATCTCTACGCGTCAGTCCGTGGTATTTACTTTCTATTTCTGTTCTTCAAGGTAAGTTAGTAGGATAAGCTTTCATCCTAATTTCTTTTTAACTACTTCTTCCGCAGAATATTTTGTTTGATGGACTAAACGTTACAGCGTTGTTTTTGGGAATCTAAAAAGATTTACAACCTTTTTGAGTCCCATTGTTGTTTCATGTACGGCAACTATCGCATTAATCTCATAGCTTGTTCCTCTAAAGTTTTCCGACAAGACGGTGGAAAATTTCTTTTCGTAGATAATCCTTTCCGCAGCATAATAGAGAGCCTGCGAAAATTTACCCTTCTTTGAAATCATAAATACAGTACATGTTAGTATGGAGTTTCATTCCATAATACCAGCAGCAACAGGGTCCATATTAACAACAATGCTTTATTTAAGAACAAGTAATGAAAGCCAAAGATCTACCGCGGATTTCTAGGAACTAAATTTGTGCCATTTTTTTTATTTTCGTCAGTTAGTGTGTAATATAACATTCGATTTATGTGATTCATGACTTTTCACCGATAAATTTACCAATATATTGGTATAATTTATGTCCTGATAAATATTTCCGTACAGGTAACGAATGAAAACGGTGGGCTGTTTACTTCTATTTTAGTGAATGCAATAGAGTTGTTTTTTACATTCAGTGATAATTTATGTACATCAAGCCATTTTATCACAATACCGCTCAGAGTATTTGTCTTAGTCTCTTGTCAAGTCTATCCATTTTACAAAACCGTTACATAGAATCTTTCCTGTGAGCACGGAAGCTAACAAGCCTGATTATTTTCGATGCGAGCTCAATTTAGATATGTGTTGAGCATTGTAGAATGTTTATTTTGTAGGCATTCTGCGAATTAGCGAATTTATAAATTCTTGTGGAATTCTCATATTCCTCTTCAATAATTATTCGAGCAAGATGATCTAGATTTTCAGGTTTGTCATTCCTATCGACTATTTGTTTTTCAAGGGCCAATAGGGTTCATGTCTGGGCTGCGCGCTGACCAATCCATTCTCCTGACCACATGTTCTGAGGCCTAGTTGACGATAGCCCCCCTGATCACTTCATATCCAGATTTGGTTGTATATGTAATAGCCACCTAATTTTCCCGATTTGATAGCTCCAGATTTCTTCCTGTGGGGATATCTGTAGATTCACGAGAGGCGTCCCCATACAATTCAAGAACTTAAAATTCGTATTTCCGAAGAAATAAAGATTATTTGAGCATAAACGCTAGGTAGGATACCTAATTTTCCCGATTTGATGGGTCCATATTGCTTCCCGTAGGAATATGTGAAGATGTACGAGCAGAGCTGTCTCCATACAATTCAAGAGCAAATTCGTATTTCTCATGGAAAATTAAGATTATTGGAGCAGAAATGTTGAGTCCAGTTATTCAACCTTTTTGACTTAGATTATATACATTCATAGAGCTTCAAGAAGCGAATTTGAAAAATATGATTTAAAAAATTTAATTTTATAAAACTAATGTTTTTATTTACTACGCATTGTTTCTGCCTTTGAGAATATCTTTTAAAATAGATGACCAAATAATGCTATCGACATCGGACCGCACAGTCTCTGTAATAGTTAATACGTCTTAATGTGTGTAATTGTATTTACTTTTGTTTGTTCTCTGATACTGACTTCAAGCGATCTGTCTAAACAGTTTATATTTTTTATATCTCAAAATATGTCATAATTTATTATCTAAGTTATCTCTCTCTCTCCCCTTGCATTTTAATTTAGAGAACCCTAATCCTGTTTACTTGTACTAAATTTTAATTTGGATTTAGGGCAGGTAATCGTGTTTTTCATACGAAATATGCAAATTTTTAATAAGTTTAAATACATTTGAAGGACAATGAAGGAAGAGTTGGACGAACATGTAGATATGCCATGTAATGGAATTCAATGCTAATCAAAGTTTTAAAAATATGTATTCTAGGGCCACTACTTTGAACTCCGATTAGGCACGGCTAAACTAATCAGTGTTTTAAATATAATACGAGTATATCTATTAATATCATACTGACATTGATACATGCAAAACGCTAATTAATTTAACCAGCCATTATACTGAGTAATCCAAGTTCAAAGCAGTGGCCTTTATTGTATTAAATTTCATCCTCTAATCAGAATTTTACATAGGAATGTCTCAAAAGAAGATCGTTTGTGTACCCTGTAGCAAATTAATTCTGCAGGTATAAAAATATGCGATTGATATTTTTCTTGGAAGGCATGGATAAATCTTTAAAGTCTTAGGAAAAATGTTTATTTTGATTAGCTGAATTTAAATAAATGACCACTAATATGACCGTTTAAAGAATCAACACATGTTTTGTGCAAATTAATGACCCATACGAGTTTGATTTGAATTATCTTAATATTCAATCTTTTCCAATTTGAAATCTTAATGGTTTTAATAATCTAAAAATGTTTGTCTCATTCCTAAATGAAAAGAAGAATGTATGAATGACTTTTTATTAGGTAGTTTAAAAAAATCACAGGTGCAGATTTTTTCGATGTGGAAGTCTGTTATTAAATGTGAATTCTTCAATGATTTTGAGCTTACTTCTTTTGATAATAACATCAATCAATCAATCAACATTTATTTGGTAATTACATGGTTATATGTACACCTAATCTACTATATACACGGCTTAACCTAACCTAAGTATATACAAACTAGTGCTGGCAAAAACCGTGAAAAGTTGAAATCGGTTATTCGGTTTTCTTAAAAACCGGTTTCGGATAAAACCGGGTATTCGAATAATAGTGAAAACCGGGTATCCGGATAACCGGTTAACCGGTTAATCGGATAGCCGGATAACCGGTTAATCGGTTAATACAAAGTCATCATAGGCTAATCATAATTTATAATTTGTTCTTAAGCATATTTCCATTAGTTCAGTTTCCCTGCCGATTAGGGCACAATCATTAAATTCTAGTGAACCAAATTTATTTCAGTTTTAGGTCGTTATTGAAATAAACCCCAAGGTACTAATTAAATTAAAAATTATGTTTATTACACATTTCAATCGATATAAATTCTGAGCAGAAAAAATATTACAATTTTTTAAAACTTAAATAAATATAAAGGTATTCTATTAAAGGTAGATATTATTTTTCAATCGCCCTCTAAAAGCATTTCCAAATATAATCACCGTCCAGTAGGTATGTGGTATGTTACGATTCCAAATACCCAGTTTTTACTTTACTTTCTATCTTTTTTACCATTACTTGAGAACACGGTGACCCAGTGCCATGTAACTAGATAACCGAATAATCGATTAATCGGTTAACCGAGAAACCGATTATTCGGTTAATCGGTTAAACGAGAAATCGGGTAATCGGTTAACCGAGTATCCGGTTAACCGGTTTCGGTTTTTTGAAAAACTGCGGATAATCCGAAACCGGTTAACCGACTATCCGAAAAACCGTCTTCGGTTGCCAGCACTAATACAAACTAGCGGGCTACGAACGCCAGAACAGGACGTCTCTGAGGCCCCCCAGGATGCGCTACTCGATCAAAATGGGCTGATATTATGCCCAGCCGTGTTTCCCTAAGTAGGTAGGTGCTATCCCGCTACACAACTGATCTTTCTTAGGTTTTCCCTTTCAAGAGTATTGCATTTAGAATTACTCACGGATGGCAATAGAACTGGTAACTTGCTTTCCAGGAAGGGATGGTGAGGGTAAGTAACATGGGGAAAACAGTAGGAAAAACCCCATTCCACGATTCTTTGGTTTTATCACACACGCATTCATACCGCTTTCATACCACGCAGACAGACGCACACAGTGTAAAAAGGGGAGACTGATTGTCTCAGTGAGGGTTGAAATGGCAGTGGCATCAAGATACGCTTGGCTTGCTAGGCCCTGCTTCGTCTGCCGGAGCAAGGGAGGCAAGAGGCGACTCGAGCGCAGCATTAGTGCTGTTCTCGATTTTACTGATCGCTGGCTAATTATACTCCGTCGAGGTCCCTTAGCAAGCCCCGCCCACCGCGCTTGTAAGCAGCGCGGTGGGGAGGGCTCGCCGCGAGATATACTCGGCGGAGTAAGACGCAGACTTCTGTGCTCCTGATATCGCTAATTTCTTAGCGACATCTGGGATGACAGAAGGGTGGATAGGGATGGGTTATGAGGGATGACGGGAAAGTCTATTATTCACGGTGGCCGGGGCTCTAAGTAAAACATTGTTGTTTTTCGGTGCAAGGGCCCGTGTTTGGGCGTGATTACCGAGTCTCGTCTCAAACCGGCAATTTGAGCAGTCCTCGGCGAGCCGCGTATACTAAAGTTGTAGAACTTGCATGCCAGTTTGTCTATAAACTCATTGATGAACTCTATGCCGGCCCAGGCATGCAAGTCCCGTATTCTAGTATAGCGGCTCGCCGAGAAAACCGCCCTCAAGTGTCTGTTCTGTAATATCTGTAGTTTTTTGACGTGAGTGTCGGCCACAGAGCACCAAACCGGTGCCCCATACAACAAAAATGGCCTAATAATAGACTTATACAGGATGAGCTTATTTCTGGGACTAAGACAGGAACCATTTCTAATTAGAGGCTTTAACTTCTCGAGAACTACCTGATTTTTGCCCCGGATATGTTTACTGAAGTTGAGCTTCGAATCAAAAATGATTCCTAGGTATTTAATTGAGGATTTAGGGTGGATGGGGATGTTATTAATCACGATAGGCGCTGATTCGGTATTCCTGTATTTCCTGGTAAATACAGCTAACTCTGTTTTTGCAGCGTTTAGCCGTATTTTCCAGTTATCATAGAATTCAGTTATTTGCGCCATATGGGCGCTAAGATTGTTTGTCGCCTCCTGCGCAGTAGCGGAGTGGGAATAGATAGCGGTGATAATAACATGAGTTTCTGAAATTATTTTATTATAATTTTGGGTTAAATGCGGTTGATCTCAAGTTTTTATTTATTTATTTATTTATTTAGCTACCACAAGTATACAAACAGGTTTAAACACACTACTGTATCCGCAAAAGGATTTACAAATTTAGTAGCAGTTTAGTCTATTTTATAATACTCAATTCTACTCTAAAAAGAGAATGAAAACAAATTAAATAAGTGAAATAAAAATAAAAGCAACATGAATTACTTAAAACAGGTGATGCAAAGTCAATGAATAATTAACATACCTAATATTTTTTCTTAGTTACAAAACGTGACATGGAAAATAGATCAATTGTCTCTGATTAGATTAAGTCCGCCTGTCTCTACATAGAGTGGAGTTTTGTGAGCAATTTGTATTTCTGAATAGAATATAAAACAGCTCAAAACATCTAAAATTTCTTTGGAGGACATCAAACCTGCATTTTTGAGGATTGCCAGAGGCTCAATGTGTCCATTAACAGTTTTATACAGAAATAGAATATCAGAGACTTTTCTTCTGCTTTCCAAAGGCATAATAACAAAGCGACATCCGGCCTCGGAAAGGGGAATATTAAAATGCAACCCCGTTTCTTTGAAATAACGGTACTTTATGCATTTATTTTGGATTCCTTCAATTATAACTATATAGGTAACGTAGTGCGGGCTCCATATCACTGGAGCAAAATAATGACTACTTACTTAGTACAAATGCATTATATAAACAAATAATGGATTTGGTTTGACTAAAACACCTCGATTGCCTAAGAATATATCCCATCATCCTTAAGAATGAACGAATAAAAAATAGCCTCTATATGTACATCAAAGAATGATTTTGTATCAAATGTAGCACCAAAATCCTTATATTTTGTCACGCTTTAATTTATTATTATTCAGGGTGTAATTTGAGTTAAATATACTTAGGATTCTAGTAAACGTTATGCGCACACACTTTGAGAAGTTGAGAAATAAACTGTTATCAACACAATATGATAACAATCTCTAAAACGGAGTTTTATCCACAATACCAAAATAGAATTATTGCACTCGACGCGCGTTTCGCTAACCATGTTAGCGTCATCAGGAGATGAATAAAACTAAACTTAAAATCTACATAACTCTTTTATACTAAATCTTTGCTTAATCAAGAGGAACCAATCCTGGAATCCAACTAGTGACGCTCGATCAACCAATACAATGGACTATACGGAATAGGCCCTCTATCTCTATTTAAACTATTCTTACATTTAATAATTTCCATCATACTTTCATATGCGTCTAATAATCTCCTATCAGTTATATTATGAATTAATTTTTAATTTTTAATTGTTATTCTATGATTATTATCAAGAGCATGCTCGGCAACACTTGATTTTTCTGTTCTAACATACTTTAAATGAGCTATGTGTTCCTTGAATCTCGTGTGTATAGATCTTCTAGTTTGCCCAACATCTATACAAACGAGATACCAAGTATGGTAGAACAGAAATATCAAGTGCTGCCTCCAATTTAAATCAGAAAAGCCTTCACTAGCGACTGAGAATTATCACCGCAGGAGCAGATTACAACAATTAATCGAGAGCTGGAGAAAGTTCGAACTTGGGGCGACAGAAATCTGGCTCAGTTTAATGTAGCAGAAACCCAGCAGCCACTTTTACCAAGAAAGCCAATACGGCGGCCCTGATATCATTATGGCAGGATCAACCATTCTTTCATCCCTGTCAATCGGACTGCTGGGTGTCTCGGTCAACAGCAATATGTGCTGGCATGACCACGTTGCTAACCGCAAAATCAGCCTCGCAGAAGCTTGGTGCGCTATTTCGCAACAAAAAAACTGTATACACCGCAGCAGCTGATCTTGCTCTACGAAGCGCAAATAAGGCCGTGCTTAGAATATTGCTCACACATCTGGGGCAAGCACACCCTAAAGCTTCTGGATTTCATTCAGAAGAGAGCTGTGCGTCTCGTTGACGACCCGAAGTTGACACGGGATCTGGATAGTTTGGAATACTGCAGACATGTGGCCGAGATCTCTCTGTTTTCCAGGTATTTTCACTGCAGCTGTTCCCAGGATTTGGCCCGCCTCATCCCATCCCCAACAACGCCTGTCAGACAGTCGCGACAGAAGGCAAAAGCGCACCCGTTCGTCGTACAAATAGATACACCTAGAACATCGCTTTATAAGAACTCCTTTGTCTGGCGCACTGCAACACTGTGGAACTCACTCCCAGGACATCTGTTTCTCCCAAATTAGAACCTACAGCTTCAAGAACCGTGTGAATCAACATCTTCGCACACACGCCTCCGCTCGTCGAGTGTCTTAGGATATCCCTGTATATAGTGTGTAATTAGTTATCGTGTAAATGGTGTGCCAAGGAAACATTCTATTTGAATTAATCAATGAAATTGAATGGCACTATATATTTGAAACAATACTAGAGCAATATAATCTTCCAAGCATTCATTTGTATCAATTATCACTATATTTAACGAACACTGAATAGAGCGCACCATTGAATTAATTAGTATGTTTTTGAGGGAACAAGAATCTTATTTCTGTGCAGCTCTATATTAATTTCAGGACAAAGTAGTTCGGACTACAACAAGCTACTTCATGTGGGATTACTATGTTGATTTTGGGGTATATTCGTTTTCGAGCTCTTGCTTCAAATATTTACAAGGAAAAAAAATTAATTAATACTTCTGGTAAGATTTTTCCTAGCTTCTAGTGGTTAAAACTGCTTCGATTAATCTTTCAGATTTAGGGCTAGAACTAGAAACAGGTTATCTGATTCTGTCTAGTCTTTTATCTGTCTATTTTATTAGGTTTTGGTAAAATCATCAATGCTGCCTAAAATATGATTGTTTGTATTGGTCATGATCTACTTAACATTTCAGTTTATTATCTTGTCTTGAAGAGTTTTGCCAGACAAATCAATGTATATTTGTCACAGCTAAATTTACTAATTTCTCATTATATTATTACTATATCTGGTAATCACTGGAAATATTTGCCAGTGGTTGTAAATTTGATTAATTTAAACCTACGAAGTTATATGTGTATGATTTCAAAATGTACTCGCTAATTTACTTTAACCGATGATATTGATAATAAATGAGTTTTATATAATAACGCTGCTCTAAAAAGCCTTCTAATTTGCAACATACAAAAATCAATGAACGTGGGATTATTTATGTATGTCCTGATTATTGTATGTTATTATTGTCTTTTATCATCAGAGAAATTGAAATTCATTTTATGAATCTGCAAAATTATGATTTCAGTCTAGAATCGTTATTTATTTCATTATATTTGCAAAATACTTAGATATGAGAATATTGGAATATTGCCACTATTAGTCTAAATGGAGAAGGTTTTACCGCCGCTGTGTTTATTTAAAGCTAAGCAGATGTCTTCTAGATTTGTTTTTGGATGTGGCTAACTAACTCCGCAAGTTGAATATCTTCAACTCAGATCACCTTCCAATAGAGATTAGGCTGCGTGGAGGGCCACCAGGAACGCAGAAAATGGATATTTCCTATCGAAATGTCGGACAGATGCTTAACGAAGTGACTATTATTCCTAGACATATAAACACCACTCCTGAACTTGAAAACGAAATATCCAGCTCATTCAAGACGCAACGTGTCCGGTTGTTGTAAAACAAACATTCACAGAAACCCTACCCGATTCTATTCTTTATTTAATATCTTTCTGCGACCATATATCCTAAGGCGATGGCAGAGAAACAAACTTCAAAGTACTCAGGTTGCAGATTCGTGACAATCATAACTTTAAATGGATTGAATATGTACACAATCTAGGCAAAAATTACGGCCCTCTATGGAAGCTCATCAGGCGTGTTAGTGAAGGCATCTTGGCAATGTTACAATCTACAATAATGAGAAAGGGGAGGTCTTTGCGGTAGGTACATCTGAAGAGCGTCTTTGGAGAGACGCCGGTTTCCTTGATATTTTATGAACATATTATAAATACAGCAAATCTATTTAAGTCCGCAGTGTTGAATAAACTGTTCCACCAAGAGGTACGCGAATTTCTCTGTTGATTGCCTAAGAACAAAGCTCCCGACCCCTATGGAATATCGAATAAAACCATAAGACACCTCATGCGTGTTATAAATGGAAGGACTTTCCGTCACCCTGTAAAAATAAATAAATAAATAAATAATAAAGATGGGGAGGTTTACCGCCTCGTATCGCCCAATTTCTCTTCTAAATACCCGCGATAAAATAACGGGGAAACTTTTGCTAGAATACAGTGGCTAAGGTCGCATACATCGATCAATTTATCGATAAATTAGCTAGCAGATTCTTCGATTTTGGCGTTCAAAAATTTCCGTTGACCGCGGATGTTAGATACAACTCACTGAACGTGCCTATAGGGTTGAACACCACGTTTTTCTATTAGGAGCTGCGGCCTCCTTAGAAGGCTAGTGTTTGCCTGTGCATATATTGTACGTAATATCCCTGTTTTAGCGCCCTTTGGGCATTACTAATCATCTTTATCCCTAATAGAATCACCAGGCTCGCGTGATCCGGCTTCTAATAAAACCAATCCTTCGTAAAAACAAGTCTCGAAACAGACGCCGCCCACCATTGTTCGAGCAAGGAGGCGAGACTTGATAGGGGACAGGGCATCATTCTTGAATCGCTGCAATAAAAAAAAAACACCCCGATGAAGCATGGAGCCAAATATCTCTGACCTGGAGACGACGGGTTAGCAATTCCACCCCTGACCTAGGAATAGCAGCAGGTGTTTCTATTATTTTAAACAAACCACCACGACAGCTTTATACGTGTAAGTCACCATCATATAGGGGTACTCCTAACTAGAAATTAAATCGATGTTGTTCACAATAAAATCAATGTAATTCCGGCCAGCGATCGTTTCCGTAATGGTTTGAAATCTGTTACAACGTATTCGGTTGCTGAGAATCCCTTGGTACGCCGCCTACCCTAAACTAACTCATTTAGAAGTGTGGTTGGAAACAGAAAAGTCACCGAGCAATTCTTAAATCCAGAATGGCAAAAACATAAAAGAAACATTTGTATGACTGAAGAAATCTTACAATTATGTATCAGAGACGTGGATTAAAATCATGAAAGTCTGAAGCTTACTGGGCCATCCACCAATCTCTCAACAAAAAGCTAAAACAAACAAAAGGAGTCCTGTTTAAGCGAAAAATGCAATGAAACTAAAGACCTCAACCGGAAACATGACACCCTTAAAGAGATCGAGAAAGAACATGTTTGATAATATTGCTGTCGGCAACGGGAATTTTGTCGCTGAGATTGAGGGAACACTTCAAGCTCGGCATAACATACATTCAAGAACAATTTACGGATGACCGGCGAGAACAGAAACGAGCCGTGGGCCAAGGGATAGGTCAGAAATCACACTAGATGAAGCGAAATGTGCAATGGATTTAGCAAAGAGGGGTAAAGCGCCTTAGTTTGCATGTCATTTCTGTAGATATCCCAAATGAACCGAGTGCATGGACCAGCGATGGTTTTAGAGCAATTGGACTAGTAAGCCAGATGTAAAAAATCTCCCTCAAAGAAATTCTCGTCGCGTATACAGGAAATGCGAAAAGAATCTAGTAAAGCGCAATTCGAGTTTACAAATGATCTCAGTAGCCGTGAAGCGCTGCTTGCTTTGCAAGTAGCTACAAGCTACTATAGTACTAAACTGCGACTTGTACTTTTGCTTTATCGACGAGTATCATCGATAGTGCCAAGGATTTAGATAAACGTTTGCATATAAAGACAGCGATAGAGTAAAAGAATTCAGGAGTTTAAGATATGGATATACCAGAAGACTACTTTGAATTTTATGGGTAAATATGTCAGCAATACCGGATTTGTTTCCAGAATCGGTTTTGACCCGTAACGGTGATTACTATCAAACGAAGAATATTAGAATACTAAGGTCATATGGTAGAGAAACTACAATCTGCTACAACTTATCATTCAAAGAAAAGTGGAGGGGCAAAAAGGTAGAAGAAGGATTTCCTGGCTCGGGCCAACTTGAGAAAATATTTCGGAACAGCGACAAAATCAGAACGATGATAGCCAATGTCCGGAACGGACAAGGTAAATGAAGAAGAGCAAGATTCTAGCTGCTGTGTTAGATTATCTTGCGTAGATAATAAATTGTTCAAAATATATGCTGTAGCTTCGCAATGATTATATTGAATAATTTATATTGGTTAAATAGCAACAGCTTTATGATCAGACCTGCATAATAAATTATTGTTCAAAATATATATGATGTAGGTTTGCAGGTTTGATCTTATTGAATAGTAATTGATATTGTTATTGTTGTTAACATTCTGGATGATCAGATATCCCCAAGGCCTTGAAAAAGAAACCTTTATCTGAATGTTCATCCAGTTGTAGAGTATCCATGGTGATATCGAAACATTATAATAGGGATTCCAAACCGACGCGACGTTGTTTAGTATTTCCAATTTCAAAAATATTCGAAAATTGTCTTAGAAATAGGCTTCCTAACTGATTAAACCTGCTTAATAAAGATAACATGTATCAATAGATTGTGTGATTATTTTCAACTCTAGGCTTTGAAACGAAGAAAAGTAATAGCCAGTATGGCCACCCCCGTTGGGACCGAAACTAAATGCTGTAAAATGTATATTTCGAGTATTTAATATAAAATATGTTTAAAATTTTGAAATTTGTGCATTTGCCATGAACAATTCATACAAAGTAGGTTATTTCTTGTGTCAATTTAACTTATATAACTGAATTTTTAATATTCACACTGAAGTAAATAAACAATCCCCTAAGGTTTTCATTTTGTGGCTTTATAATAATAGTGCCTACTTACCTATTTACTTTGACTGCCTTTTGACTCTACATATAATACATTTTAGGTAACCACAGATATTTTTTAGGCTACAGCCGAGCAACATCAGAGGTTTGATTTTAATACCTGTGATGTTATAATTAAAGTATGTTTAATCTTTGGTTAAGTTCAGTCGCTTAGTTGAGAACATTAACTTTTAAATAATTGTGTATAATAGTGTTGAGTGAATTGAAAACATGGTGTTAACATGTTGTGTTCCCAAATGTAAAGGGAATTGTAAAATGGACCCAAAGTGGCAATTTTTTCAGTTCCAAAAGAAGGTGAATTGAGACAGCAGTGGGTAAATTCAATTAAGAGGGAATAATCATTTGTTCCAACCAAGAATACTCGGATCAGTTTTGTTTTTCTATTTTTATAGGCAGTAACTACTCATACACACTGTATTTTTAGTGGCTGTGCCTAACATTACATGCCCAACATATGATATTAATTAATTGTGTGATTTTTCTATTTTTTACCTAAAAAATGCTTTGCAATACCTGCTTACTTTACCCCTAGGGTGGTTGTACCGTATTCAATGACTGAGGTATTGGTCTAACGCAATCAATTAAAGTAAATATATATTTTGGATATGTGAAATGCACTTTAGGCCAAATGAATATATGTTTTATTATTAGTGATGAAGCTCCTAAAGCTCGCCTAAACTTTATTGTCTTTATTTCTGAGAATCTGTTTATATCAGTAGAGCAAATGGGTGCTGCAAAATTGTATGTCAAGACACAAGCCAACTCAACTCACCTCTTAAAGTGCCTAAATGATATTAATACTGTAAAGAAAGTACTTAATTTCTAAAACAGCATACCGAAGAGCGTTCTGTAGAAGGCAATTTAAACATTGTAAGTGATATTTTAAATTTTTTATTTTTTTTTCTCTCTGTTATTGGTATCAAAATAAAATATATGCTGCAAAGACTAGGCAATGAAACCTAGTGATCAAAGACCCTTTCTATTGCACAGGCTCAAACTGAAAAGAATAGGTAACATTTTCAAAATTCAGTTTTCTTAAAAATTTAAAGTTTATTTTTTAAACAAAACGGAAACAATTGTGTCAAATCAAAAAACTCCTCAAAAGTGAACATTACATTTTTCACATTACATTATCTTATTTAAACAGTCTTTAAAACATATCTAAATAACTATGTATTCTTGTTTTAATTTATATACACTTCGAGATATATTTTAAACAATCGACTGTATATTTATATATAAATATACAGTCGATTGTTTAAAATATATCTCGAAGTGTAGGTATATAAATTAAAACAAGAATACATAGTTATTTAGATATGTTTCAAAAAATTAATAGCCAAACTCCGTTTTATTATTATTATTATTTTATTATTTTTATCATAGCATATTATAATGTTTAACCATATAATTATAATAATTATTATGTTCATTTCTGTGATGGGTATGGCTCTCAAAATATTTTATGCTGCTATTTTGGTCAGAGCTAAGGAGCACTAGAATGAAGGAGAGCAATCGATAACGGCAGAAATTCGGATTTCTGGTCATACTTTTGTAATAGTTCACAGGCTCGTCATAGTTGGCGCTGCGATCACATGTGATACGTTTTTAACACGGTGTCTTATGGAGAATTTGTGATTGTTTTGCGTTTTTGTTAAAAAACTGGGTGTTATTTGTGTTTTATTTTGTTTGTGTGACTGACTAAGAGTTCGGACAAAGTTAATCTAAGCAGAAGTTGTTTTGTACTTTGCATCATGAAATAAAATACGTAATTTTGAGAATACAGCTAATTGTTTTTATTTCATATCTCAAGAAAATTATGATAAATGTATCATATTCATCAATATCCTCTCTCTGTATGCTTATGAATAATAGTAATGATTTCTAATTGTTCTTAGACATTAATTATTTAGAATAAAATGAATTGCTCATTGCAAATACTCTTATAGGTTAGAGGGTAACCTTAAATAAATTTTTTATCGTAGTTTCTTGTTCAAAAAATAAAAATGATGAAAAATAAAGTTAATAACATATTTTATTATTTTTTTACACAAACGCCAAAAAATGTCTATAGAAAAACTCGATATTTTAAGCAAAATTATTAACAGATTCTAAAAAATATGGAAAAACATCTGATGAAAAAAATGAACTACTTCAGTTACAACCTCTAAAAATGAAACGGTAAGGAGCGAAAGGAGCAAAATCACTAACGATTTAATGCTTACAATTTTTAAAGATCTTGGCTGCGCCTTCCAAACAGGTATGCTTGACACATTTTACACAAATAAAGTTTTTCTTTTAATTTTCGGTCACGGAGACCGCACTACAATGGTTAAGGTACAGGTT
>MU182093.1:366223-380809 GCA_016904865.1 Pissodes strobi
ATTTGCCACTATGTCCATAAGAAACCATGTATTTCTCTTATCACATAGGACACGGACGCCCTCTGACGGTAACATCTTAAGCTCATTTACCGTCGACAAACCATGACCAAAACAATAACATTGCGTTTGTTCTCCTTCCTCTAGCCCTTCTTAGTCAGAGCCTATTCCCTACCCGCAACGCCATCTTAGATTAGATACCAGGCTTTCTTGTTTAGAAGGTGATGTTCGAGGCTTATAAATTAATTTGTATTTGGCAGCTACATGACGGACAAAGGCAGTTTGTTAGGTATATTCTAGCATTAATTAAAAAAAACAACATTTTAGACCACTGCATTTTTGTTATTTATGCAAATAATCTATATTTATTGAATTTTAGTGGTGAAATCCAGATGATCCAAGGTTATATTTGGGCAAAACTTGGGGAAATAACGGAATCAAATATAGCTTGTATGTTAATAACCTGATTTTGAATATCTTTATTCTCTAAAAGGAGGCCATACTATGTATGGGTAATAATTGAGGAGATCTAAAATGAAAAAATATTTTCTTTAGATGGCCGATAAAATTCGAAAGTAACCGTGAAGAATATAGCTTTAAAGCCCAACCCTGCGGTCTAACATCTTCAGCAAAATGAGAAAGAGTGAATCGAATTAATTTGCAATTAGTGTATATGGTTATAGGTTAATTAAAAATACTTTGCACTCTTATTCGATTTATATATCTCAAGTTGTAGATTTCTAATTGTTATAACCTGTTTTCTTGTTTTAAAAGTTGTAATATATGCATTTGCCTTTAAATTTAAATGACAGATCATCCCTTCATTTCATAAGACAATGAACTAAAAAAGCGATATTCTTAATCCAAAGTTAATATGTGTTATTGCACGCTACTGGCTCTGGGCCACATAGTGCGCCCCTGATTAGGCTGCGGCCCAACCAGCACAAAGAACAATAAAGGTTCGGTTGGCCCCGCGTTGTGATGCAAACTTAAATCTAAAAGCCGTGTATTGCCAGAAGTGCTTTATATTTCTGAGGGCTTTCGTTCCGTACATTCAATGGCTTAGAAAATCACTTTGAGCAGAGCACATGGGCAGGTGCACTAGTACCGCGCTCGACCCTCCTATTTTGTTTTGGCAGAAAAGACTGATTAGGTTGAAGTTAAAAGAGGCAATATGGCTTGTTATGACGTGTGCGGGTGGGATATTGTGGGTCTATTTTGACCACTATAATCAATTATATACTTTAAATAAATTATCGGCAATTCGCTTATTTCTATTTTAGTACCCCATTTTTATTGTCACATAAGAACACTTAGAAGAGATACAAATATTGGTTACAGTTTTTGGACCTTTCAAAAAATAATAAGTACATTTGCTAGATATGTATTTAAATTAAATAGGGAAAATTAATTTCAGCTAATTGAATAAGTTCAGATTCTTTTTGACTTAGTTAATTATAGTCGACATTAGACTGTTAGATGATGCAACTACAGAATTTACAGAGGAAAGTGGTCGGTTTCAATATTAAAACAATGCGATCATGTCCTTAGTACTGTTACTACTGTATAAGAGTAATTTTATCAGATATTGACGTCACAGGTCTCAATGTTGTGGAAAGAAACACACAATATCAAATAACTTATTTCCATTCGTAAATCAAGAAATCGAAAATAAAGCGTATAATGAATACAATATCTAAATAGTGACTGACTAACTTACACTTCATAGGATACGCGCCTCAGTACGTGCAGTGGTAATTCTCCCTCAATATTCAAGGTGCTTTCAAAAATAAACTTAAAGCTTTAGTTCTTTGTTGTTGATATTCCCATAACGCAGGCCCTCCCAGTTAATATGAAAATGAGGCCATAAAACGATTTTCTATAACTTTCATTGTTGGTCCAGTCAGCATCAACACAGCCAGTTATAGGATTTCAAAAGTAATTCCCAAACTTTTGTCCCTTATAAATATTTGAGTACCCGTTTAGCACCCTGCCAGTGCTCTTAAGTGTAAATATTATTAAATTTAATTTTTATTTTTATTTATTTATTAACGGGCTTAGTCCAATTTACGATAGTACATCCAGCATGTTATAAAGAAATACAATATAAATTTTAAAACGCTAATACTAAAACATAAAACGTCATCATAATTACTTACAAATTGCACAAGAAACTGTGTCCAAGATCAGTGGCTTAACTAAAGTGGCTTGATTTAAGAAATCTAGTTCAGTTTCATTACCCAAACCGACAGAGTGATGTAATGGGTGAGTTCAGACCATGATTTGTCTTATAGATGGGAATGTGAAATGAGGTAATGCTACGTGTCGCCTTGGCCAGAATATGATACCTAATACTCTCAAGAAGACTAGGACAATCCAGATTATTATTTATCAAGTTGAACAGTAACTTGACAGTTTTGATATTATTAAAATCAGTGCACACTTTCTTTAGGAATCCAAGCATCGTTATTTACTTGACAGAAACGTCACTGGTGCTCCACGAAAGTAAGGGTTTTGTCAAACAAAACCCCCAGGTTCTGGAGAGTATTAACCCTGGTAAGCTGTATGTTTTTTACTAAATAAGGAAAGAGTAATATCAGGATCTATTAAATAACATATAACTGCATTTATTGGCGTTAAGCTCCATTCCATTCCTATCACACCAAGAGACCATCCAGGTCCCAAACAATCCTCTACAGACTTCACAGTCCTATAAAATCCTAAATCATCTGCAAAAAAACTCAGAACTCCCCATATTCAAAACAATCCTGGATGTTATTAATGAAATCGTTAAATAGTAATGGTCCCAAATGGGAGCGCTGTGGTACTTCTGAAGTTTTTATAATGTTATAGGACTGAAAATTGTTCTAACGCACAATCTTGGCTCTGTCACTTAGATAACGTTAAATCCAGTCTAGCAAAGGTTCATTCACCCCAACCATCCTGAGCTTGGAAATAAGAATATTATGATTAACCTCAAACGAATCTATTTATTTATTTTTTGACACCCACCCTCCAAGGCGGCAGACAAGTAGTCAGTGTAAAGGAGCTTAAGTTCAGTTGCTTTCTTTGGTAAGAAAACAAACTGTGGACTCATAATTACTCCATTCAATTCCGACGAGAGTAGTCAGTCACAAGACACATTTCCAGCAATCAGAAAACACAAATTAACTAAGAAAAAATACTGAAGAAGAAATATCTGTGTATTTGTGTATACTGGAAGATACATGATAGAGCCTATCAATTGCTGATACGGAACGTTGTCAAATTCTAATAAAGGAACAACATTTTTTCAACATTACAGTGCAACATTTCAAATCCATTAAGTCCTTTCTCAATGTTCTTGGCTTATTTTTAATTCACCTTTTGAAACGATTTCTGTCAGCTTTTATACCAGGTGTATGAGACATTGGTCCTAAGCTTTTAATGTGGAATTTTTATATATTTATAAACGTTTTGCCGCCTCATGGTCATTGTACAAAATAAAAAAATCTTCAGCATGAAGTTCCATAATTACAATAGAATTGGCCAAATGCTTAAATAAAATACAATGCTCTATCTTTGATGGTACAAAATTTGATTTTAAAAGTACCGTATGCGCTTTTTCGTAAAGTAATTCAGGCCATATATAGCCTTTTTGGTAAGCAATCTTCATTTTCTCATTCTGGCCTCTTGAAATCCTTCGGGTTGAAACATAAAAAATTCCTCATCAATATCACCATGTAAGAAAGCAGTTTCTGCATCTGAATGGTTTGCGTCTAAGTCTAATTCTGCCTTTATTGCCAGCAATAATCTTAAATTACTAAATCTGATAATAGGTGAAAATGTTTCTGAATAAACTACATCATATTTTTGAGTAAAACCCTTAGCTGCCAGCGTCTCTCTGCACCTGGCTTACCAGTTTCCTTAGAAACCGATCTTTGCACGTTGCAGTTGATGAACACACCTCAGACACATTCACCATTAATGCACGCATGCCTCAGGGCGCAATACTTTCTCCAACTCTGTTCCTCATCTATATTAATGACCTGATGACCGAGACCAGTAATCCTGTTTACACTTTTGCACATGATAGTATCCTTGTCTCCCAATTTAGAGCAGAAAAACCATTATCAGCGACTGAGACTTATCACCGCAAACAAGAGCAGATTGCAACAACTACCCAAGATCTGGAGAAAATTCGACAATTTCCAGATCAATACAGCAAAAACCTAAGCAGCCACGTTTACCAAAAAAGCCAATACGGCGGGCCCTGACATCATTATGACAGAATCGACCATTCCTTCATCCTCGTCAGTGGGACTACTGGGTGTTTCGGTAAACAGCAATATGTTCTGGCATGACCACGTGGCTAACATCGTAAAATCAGTCTCGCAAAAGCTTGGTGCGCTATTTCGCATCAAAACACCAGACCGCAGCAGCTGCTCTTGCTCTACAAAGCGCAAATCAGACCGTGCTTAGAGTATTGCTCACACATCTGGGGTGCCGCACCTATGCATACCCTAAACCAGCTGGATTCCATTAAGGAGAGAGCTATGCGTCTCGTCGGTGACCAGGAGTTGACCCGGTAGTTTGGAACACCCTAACATGTGGCCGAGAACTATCTGTTTTAGCGATATTTTAACTGCAGATGTGCCCAGGATTTGACCTGTCTCATCCCGCCCCCTGCAACGGCGATCGAACAGACGGCAAGAGCACACCCGTTCGTTGTACAATTGGAAACACCTAGAACATGGCTTTGCAAGGCCTTCTAATCCGTTTTCTTCAAATTACAACTCAGTCAACATCTTCGCGCACACACACCGTTGGTCGAATGCCATAGGATCTCAATTTAGTGTGTGTGCTACTAACTGCCATAAAAAGCTACAAGTCTTGCTTTATATTTTACTATATGCCCATTATGATCCCTTTTGATTTTGAAACCCAACTTATTTTTAACAATATTTTTGTTATTAGGTTTATCAACCAATTCCCAAGCATTATTTGCGTTTAATGCATCAGGCTTATTCTGAATTACTTTTAGCCATTCGGCACTTCGGTCACCTGCCAATGCTTCGGAAACGGTCAGTGGTTCTAACTTATCCGATACAGTTAACATAGCAAAGTCTAAATTGTCATCAGTTTTACAATCACCATACCTTTCTAATTTTATTTTTACACGTTTAGGATAAAAGAGTCATGATTTTCACATTCACTTTAACTTGTTTAATTTTCACCTTCACTTATTTCAGTTTCACCTTCACTTGTTTAATTTTTGCCTTCACTCACTATCACTTCACTATTTTTCTCTTGAAGCTGTCGTATTTTCTGAGCCATGATAAACATCTTCGTCATCTGGCAATGCCGTCAAGAAGACGGTTTTAATATAGAGGGAGCAATAGGAATGAATACTTGATGTAACATTGTGAGAGAACTGGTCTTCTAAATACACGACATCCCTATGATTACTTATGTATAAAAGCCAGTACCCAACACTTGTCTCAGTATATTCGCCAAAAAGGTTTCTTGGAAAACTCTAAACGCTGACGTCTGCGGATTGCAAATTATGCGTGATGTTGGTAGGTAGGGCATAAAGCACTATGTCTAATTTTTCGCACTGAGCGGTAATGTTAATTGCGACTTGTGCTCATTTAAAAACAATATAAGAGGCCATTCAATGTGATTTTCTGAATTCATTAACAATATACTCAAAAATTAAAAAACACTTCTCCTTTCATCCATCCGCTTTCTGATTTCCCCAACACCCAGTTGCGTGGCATGTTCTCTACCACAACCCTTGGAGGACGATTATATAGGAAAACTACCAACGGTGGCCCAATTTTTCCACTAGCTGAGGACAGGATTAAAAGAGTAATCAGCTATTTTTCATTCCCTAAGTTAACGATATAGAGGTGCTAATACCTCCTCTGTTTTGAGACAAAGTGAAAACCCCGATTCGTCAGCGTTAAAAACTCTTTCAGGGTTTAGAAGAACTTCTCTTAAATTATTTTCTTCTAAGTACTGCTTCAAATCGATAAACCACGATTTTATTATTGTTCAGTTATAACCACACGTACTTTATTCACTCCTTCTGCTTCCCGCAATGCATTTTTTGGATGTCGCCTCATAAAATTCCGATACGTTTTCGCACCTGGCTTTCCTTCTCTGAATAATTTCTCTTTTCCTAACTCTTTAGCGGTTTTCGCAGCGGTATCAAACAAATCTTCTCTTTTTAACGGGAAACCGAACTTCTCAATATTAAGTACCCATGTCTTAATATTTTCTTCCACATGATCTCCCAATAGTGGTGTAGATCCGAGATTTTGGGACTATGAAATGATGCTCATTCGTCCAGCTGTTATCTCCCTCAAAGCTGCTCTCGGGGCTTCGGGCGAGTATTGCAAGAGTTTTTTTTTTTCTTTTAATTTGTGTTCTCTTCACATCATTTCGGACTTTAGGTGCTTCAGATTTCCGTTCTGGTGCCATATCTGTAAATAAATATGCATTGGTGATTAAACTACTACATGCGTGGTGTGAGAACTACGTAGGTATACCGAAACATATACGTCATATCAGTAAAAAAAATAGGATTTTTTTGCAATCTGACAACGAAGCACTACTAGCATTTTAGTAAACATTCGTTTAACAGCGTTGTCAGACTGAAAAAGAACGCATATTTTT
Organism: Pissodes strobi; assembly: GCA_016904865.1. Lineage (NCBI taxonomy): Eukaryota > Metazoa > Arthropoda > Insecta > Coleoptera > Curculionidae > Pissodes > Pissodes strobi. Next base: position 372,881 of record MU182093.1, read on the forward strand.
TTCTTGAACAGCATGACGGACTGCTCAACAAACTGCCGTCCTTGGGACTGCCCGCCTCTCTCTGCAGCTGGCTGGCCAGTTTCCTTAAGAACCGATCCCTACACGTTGCAGTCGATGGACACATCTCGAACACATTCACCATCAACGCGGGCGTGCCTCAGGGCGCAATACTTTCACCAACTCTGTTCCTCATCTATATTAATGACCTGCTGATCGAAACGAATAATCCTCTTTACAGTTTTGCAGATGACAGTACTCTTGTCTCCCACTTTAGATCAGAAAAACCCTTACCAGCGACTGAGACTCATCACCGCAGACAGGAGCAGATTACAGCAATTAATCAAGACCTGGAGAAAGTTCAAACTTGGGGCGACCGAAATTTGGTCCAGTTCAATGCAGCAAAGACCTAAGCAGCAACGTTTACTAAGAGGGCCAATACAGCGGGCCCTGACATCATTATGGCAGGATCGACCATTCCTTCATCCTCGTCAATCGGGCTGCTGGGTGTCTCGGTCAACAGCAATATGTCATGGCATGACCATGTTGCTAACGTCGCAAAATCAGCCTCCCAGAAGCTTGGTGCACTATTTCGCAACAAAAAACTCTATACACCGCAGCAGTTGCTCTTGCTGTACAAAGCGCAAATAAGACCGTGCTTAGAATATTGCTCACATATCTGGGGTGCCGCACCAAAGCATACCCTAAAGCTGCTGGATTCCATTCAGAAGAGGGCTGTGCGTCTTGTCGGCGATCCGGGGTTGACCCGGAATCTGGATAGTCTGGAAGATCGCAGACATGTGGCCGAGATGTCTCTGTTTTACAGATACTTTCACGGCAGATGTTCCCAGGATTTGGCCCGCATAATCCCGCCCCTGGCAACTCCTGTCAGACAGTCCCGTCAGACGGCAGGAGCGCACCAGTTCTTCGTACAACTAGAAACACCTAGAACATCGCTTTACCAGAACTCCTTTGTGTGGCGCACTGCATCACTATGGAACTCTCTTCCAGGACATCTGTTTCCCACTAATTACAACCTACAAATATTCAAGAACCGTGCCAATCAACATCTTCGCACACACACCGCTCGTCGAGCGCCATAAGATCTCCCTTTAGTGTGTGTGCCACTGCCATAAAAAAAAAGTCAGTCTCGGGCAAAAATGTAATGACGTTTCAAAGGATTAAAGCAAATGTAGAATTAGGTATTTCAGAATAAATAGGACCAAGTTTTTACTAAAGATATATACTTACCCATTTTACTTAAAATCTTACCTATTCGAATGTAGTAATATTTGTACGAGTAATAGACCTATTTCTCGACCACTACATTTAGTTTCAATAATTTACATTTGTTGTAAGAACACTAAACCAGAAACATCCGGACGAGAATTGGATTTTGAAATTTACCCAACAAATATCCTCTAACAAGTTATAAAAAAAAATATACTGAACGATATTCTTGTGAGAGAGAAAAAGTAATAACGGTCGTAACAAGCAAATTTTATATACGATAGATGGTGGATAAATTCCAATTTACTTATTTTTTGCGAAAATGGCAAGAATGGTCGAGAACCGGACTCGGTCGAGGAACCGGCGCACTCACCCTTTTTTATAATCTAAGCAATCTCGTTCGCCGAAGCCATTGAGATTAGGATACCGATACGAAAGTGCTGAGGGTGTGAATTGACAATTTCCTTATTATGAGTATGAGACCTATAAAGCAGCCTATATATTGAATATTCAGCATTATTGAATGTGTGTATAATGTTGGTCCTACTGTAAATTAAAATAATATATTGCAAATAATATGTTCAGTAAAAATTATATTTGATACTGTTAAAATAAAGTCACGCCCTCTAGGTAAGTGGGCCGCATAGATCAAAATTTTCCCGAGCCGGTGCGGTAGTCTGGGTTAGTTTAGTTAATAATCCGTTCGGTTAATAGCCAGCATATCCTTGATTACCATAATACGATGTTCCTGAATTATTATGTTTCATGTTTCTTCAAAGAACAAAATGCGACCCACCTTTACTTATCTAGAACTAATCAACTTTAAACTCCAGTCATTTTCAAACAACCTATTTCTGATGCAGATTTGTTAATTGGTGGTTAACTCATTTTGTGTAAACTTGTGCCAAAAAATTTACTACATACTTACGCGTAGAAACATTTTTCGAAAATATGATTTTGCAAATTATGCTCTAACGTTCCACCATTACATATATTGTCCTTTTTTGTCATATACCCTATGTATAGTATTCCTGTATATTGCTTGAAAGGGAAAATACGTAAGATTTTATTAGATGTTCCTTTACTATCAGAGTGAACTTTATTTGTAATTTATTACCTATTCATCTAAGCGGAATATTATATGTTTTTTTCTAAAAGTCGCTGTAGCTTAATCATCTTTAGATAAAGCGTTCACCCCGAGGTTCACGTCGCTGCCGACTGAAGGCATAATTTGATTTTAAAAAGTTCCGCTAAACACTATTATTTGCCTGGATAAATAAAGTTGCTCCTTTCTTTCAGAATTCGGAACCATTGTTCATATAACATAATTCTTTTTACAAAATAATCCTCTTCCTTGTTTTAAAAGCCTTATTATCAGATGTTTTATTGTAGCAGTCCATAATTAGGAAATTAGGATTAAAATTTGCGGCGAAGCTTGAGGCACAACATGGTCTCGAAAATTTCTAAACAAGTTTTTGAAGTAGGTCTAATTAAATCATGCTCTTCAAATTGAAATAGGAATTGTTTATAGTAAAAAGTCTTTTGGAGGCATAAATGCTACGTTTGAAGATATGCCGCGGCTAGTGTAAAAAATACAATACGTAGGTAAGACAAGGTTACAACTACTTTTTACGTTTTTGCCAGAATGTTTACCGAATAATTATATTAAATATTTAATATAATACTTGTGGAAATACTTAAATATACGGAAGGAAGGAACCCTAGGATCGACCCTCCAAATACAAAATGACGCTGTCATTTTCTGTGATAAGTTTCTATGATTTTTTTTAAGAGTCAGACCTTTTGCACAGTTTAAAAAGATCTGCTTTGTAACTGAGTGTCGTGCGCAATAGTCACACCAACCAATTTAGAATTGATTTCTGCAATATAAGAGACCTAAATACCGACAATAATTCGGTCCACGAACATCTACAAGCAAATAAACCACACATACTAGCCCTTACAGAAACACAAGTATGCTCTACAACAACAGTAAACTACCTCTACCCTGGTTACGACCTACACTCCCGATTTAGATATAAAAATTACCACCAAGGGATTAATCAAGTTCATATGCTGTCTCTATCACCCTCCGAGCGATAGAGCCTACAAAAGTTTTTTACAACACTAACTACTAATTTTGATTAAATACAGGTCGACCACCCGAATTCAGAAATAATCGTTCTGGGAGATTTCAATGCCTACAACACCAACGCCGGGCTCAAACATCACAACAAGACCGACAACGAAGGTAGAGAAGCTGAAGCATTCGCCATCACCTGCGAACTTACTCAACTTGTAGACGAACCAACTCGGATCTCAGAGAGGGGCGAATTTAACCGCCCTCCTGGATATTTTTCTAACCACAAATTCCGACCAGTACATAATTACAGTTGGTCCGCCATTAGGTACTTCGACCACATATTTATTACGGTTTGTGAACTGCTACTGCTACAGAAGGATCCACCATTGCCTCGTAAAATCTGGCATTACAATCGTGCAAACTGGGACGATCTAAGAAAGTTCTGCAAGATTTTCCTTGGCTCGACGTCTGCTTTGGCACTGACGACCCGTCAGTCTGCTGCGAAGAAATTAGCAATCTCCTCAGGAAAGGAAGCATACATCCCAAGTTCCATCAAGTTACCGTCAATAGGAAAGCCCTGGTTCGATAGAAGATGCGGAAACATCAAGCCTACAAGTATTGTCAGCAAAATCAGACCGCTGAAAATTGCAATTTTTTGGCCGAAGCGAGAAACGAATGCAAAAATGTGATTGACAAAATTATGGAAAAACACAATCAAATAGGAAAAAACTTTTGCAATGCCCCAGTGGCTCCAGACATTTCTGGTCGGTAGCAAATGCAGTAAGTAATCACTTTACAAAAACGTCTCTCCCAGCTTTGACAGACGAACGCAGTATCACAGCAATTACAACTAAGGAAAGGAGCAACCATGCTCGCCGTAATGTTTTCATCGCACTCTTCCTTAAACGTCCTCCAAGGCAAGACTCTCCCCACCATATCCAACATCAACATTACCATGGCAGAAGTTAAGATTCATCACCGTGATATTCGTAAAATCCTCAAAGAACTAGATACGGAAATTGCATCAGGACCGGACGGAATACCTGCCATCGTGTTAAAGAACTGCGCCAACGAACTGACACCCATTTTCCAGATTTTTCTCTGTCTTACCGAAAACGGATTTACCCATCTTCTGGGAAAGTCGCTCGAGGTAACTGCTACCTGTTCCAAAAAAAGGCAAGAAAACCACGTCCTCAAACTATCGCCCAATTGCGTTGCTTCCAATAATCCATGTGATGGGGCAATTACTCAAGTACATCGAGACTAACAAAATATTTAGCGATAACCAATACGGCTTTCACAAAGAGAGATAGACAGGAGATATATTCGCCTATGTCACTGATATAATATGGAGTAGGACAATTGGGGACTATTGAGAATATCGATCGATTGCGTTGGATATTTGTAAGGCATTCGACAGAGTTTGGCATGTGCTCAACAAACCACCGTCCTTTGGACTGCCCTGGTCTCTCTCCAGCTGGATTGCCAGTTTTCTTAAGAACTGATATCTGCACGTTGCAGTTGATGGACACATCTCAGATACACTCAGCCACTTTCACCAACTTTGTTCCTCATCTATATTAATGACATGCTGACCGAAACCAATAATCCTATTTACAGTTTTGTACATGACAGTATACTCTTGTCTCCCAATTTAGATCAGAAAAACCTTTACCAGCTACTGATACTTGTGACCGCAGGCAGGAGGAGATTATAACAATTAATTAACCAAGAAAGCCAATACGGCGGCGGCCCGGGCATTATTATGGCAGGATCGATCATTCCTTCATTCTCTCAATCGGACTACTGGGTGTCTCGGTCAACAGCAATATGTCCCGGTATGACCACGTTGCTAACATCGCAAAATCATCTTCGGAGAAGCTTGGTGCGCTATTTCGCAACAAAAAATCGTATACACAGCGACAGCTGGTCTTGTTCTACAAAGCGCAAATAAGACCGAGCGTAATTATTGCTCACACACCTGGGGTGCCGCGCCTAAGTACACTCTCGTCGGCGACCGGGGATCTGGATAGGCTGGAACAACGCAGGCATGATAGGCTGGAACACCGCAGGCATGTGGTCGATATCTCCCTATTTTACAGATATTTTCACGGCAGATGTTCCCAAGATTTGGCCCGCCTCATCCCGCCGACAGACTACAAGAGCGCGTTCATTGTACGACTGGAAATACCGAGAGCATAACTTTACAAAGACTCCTTTGTCTGTCGCACTGCATCACTGTGGAATTCTCTCCCAGGACATCTTTTTCCCCGTAATTACAACCTACAGCGATTCAAGAACTGTGTCAATCAACATCTTCGCACACACACCGCTCGTGGAGTGCCATAGGATCCCCTTTTTAGTGTGTGTGCCACTGTTATAAAAAAGACATAAGTACATTATCCTGCTTTGTAAAATTGTAAACCAATTATTATCTTCTAAGTAAGTAGCTTTAAAATTCACAGAGGCTTCCTAAATTTTAGAATTCGATTGAGGGATTAGGGAATCTGACACCCTGATCTAAGTGTTACAGTTTTAGTTCTAAACTAAATTCTGCCTTTTGTCCTCTGTTCGACGTGTGATTTGTTGACATGAAGATATTCCCAAGCTTGAAAGCTCTACTCATTTCCGATCTTAAGTAGCTATTGATCAATTTTAACTTACTTAATGAAACGTGGCACCTAGAAAGCGGCACAGGAATGGTCATTTAAGTCGTGGAATGTAGGCCACTCCATATTTGGAGACACTGATAATAAGCCAACCTTATATGGAGTACATTGAGAATATTCAATACAATTTTTCAATGGTTGATCTAAGTCCAGTACAGTAGCCCTTATGGGTTCTCTTAGGGCCGTCACTAAATTCAAATACTGATTTAATCGCCCCTGATGCATAAAATGATTATTTGTATAATTTATCTGTTAATAATAAATATATTTACAATATAATGTTTAACTGCAAAGTAAAATTCTCTTCCATTTACAACTGATATAAAGTCAAGAATATCCATAAAACCGAAATACTTGCAAATCTCAATGTCCATATTTACAAAAATCTTCTGAATAGGTACTGTTTTTTATTTAAGATAGCTATCCATAAATATCACCAAAGGAAGGAAGAAATATATTTCAACGTCTGCGTTGTAAACACAGACATAGTTGAAAAATAACCAACGATCGAGTGGCTTTAATAAATCTCATAGATTAATTAGTCTTTACTTCTTAGACGCCTTACACCACACATCTTGTGGTGCGGTATAAACGCAGCCGTGAAATCAGAGGGACTTTTTCAATTATTGAAAATGATTGATTTTAGGATATGAGATTCTGATGGTTATTTAGAGCTGTTCTTGTGGATAGGGACGTTTATCGATACTGATTTTAAAACTAAAGTCGATAATGATATATAACGCGGCAATACTATCGAGGCTTAGTTAATTAGGTGGACAAAGAATATCTCAGATTCTTGCTTGCAATTAGAAGTTTTTATAGTTATAATTATTGATGTTTAGAAGCGTAGAGTAATTTATATATTTTATCCTATTAAATTGTCTGGATTATTTTATTTGTCTAATATGAACGATTTTTCTGACTTAAGTTTGGTGTGGTAACTGACTTCAAACAGTGTATGTTTCCAATAAAGCATCTGACATTTTTCAGGTAGTAGTTTCCTCGAGCTCAACGCGATAAGACTTTCTCGAAGCAGTCTGGTAGCGTACATTTCTGTCTCGTCTCGGATTTTGTACGCGAGTTTCGTAAGTCTTGTATGAATAGGATTAATCACGTGAATTTGAAGACACTTTTAGGTATCTACTACAATTATTTCTTTTTTCCTGGATTTAGTCTCATCTCTCTGAAAAAGAATAAATATTGCGAGATTATCAAAAGCGAGACTCTCTTAGGTACTATTGATTCTCAAACGGCCGATTAGAGGCTTGATGAGCACGAATTTTGTGTGGAGGAAGATCACGAAAGTGTTGATGACTTTTTGAACTAATAACAATTTTGTTATTATTCCATGTCGAACAGTCATTAGTAGTTTTTCATCAACAATGGCAAATATCCCTAAAAGTATATAATCACTTTCCAACATTCTTGGAGTATGCTTTTCGCCTATACAGCTATAATCAATCCATGGCAAAACTTTGTTTATCAATCTAAAGGTGATAAATATTCCAAGCTTGACATGTTATACTAAGGACGTCAATAAAAATTTGACTTTTTAAAGCTGTTTTCCAAGTTTTTCTTCGCTGTGGTCATGCTTATGATTGATGGGCTAACAAAGTTCCTGACTTTTTATTGCATCGATCGCTCTGTTAGGCTACGAAACGCTCGGTAACGAATCGGCTCTCGAAAATGTTGTATTTACAGAAGATCAGTTACTCTCTACACGTTCGAAATGAAAATGTATGGGCAAACATTCCTTTCTATAGAAAAATGACTACTGCTGCTGCTGCTGCTGCTCAGGTTAAAAGGTGCCCTTAATATGATTAAAAGTCTTTTTGTACTGAAAGCAAAGTGTAGTGCTATTACCGTAGAGACTAACTGAAGTATTGATTTGTTTGTTGAACAGAGAAGGCAGGCTACACAAGATCCATCTATTAGCGGTAGATATAGGCG